>JALIZH010000210.1:0-12877 GCA_030522465.1 Rhipicephalus appendiculatus
CGACGCAGCTGTCAAATAGCGAAACTAAAAAAATGCCATCCGAGCTCGGCCCCTCGTCTTCGTCCCAGGACACTATGGTGACATTCGGCTCTCTATAAGAAATAAAAATTGCTCAGCGTTAACCATATTAAGAAAACGTAGAATCTCGTGTAAAGGAACACGCATAGTGTTGTCATTCTTCGCGATTAGGAGAGTGTGCACACAGGGAACAGGCGGCATCATATTCTGAAGCTGTGTGGCATTACAATACCGTCCATTGTTCTCAGAGATGATTACATTGCTTCTACAAGATACACGCAGGGTAACACACCCAGCGAATTCACATAAACGCAAAAGTGAGCAGACATGACAACTGTAATTCGCCACCTCTTGGCATAGTCGTGTAAAACTAAATTTACTTGCGCGGCAAATTGAAGCTGTCTGAAAAAAACAAAAAACAGCCATTTTTACATACGAAACTCAGAATTTGCGAACAAATCAACAAAAAGTGGTCACATTTATTACAAGCATACACAATTGCTACGCGCTAAATCAAATAAATCCAGACCAACTCCTCCACCTTGGCATCTTCCAAGAATGAATACAGTCACGACAGAGGAAAAGAGGGAGTTGACATTCGGGTTCGAATGGCATATATATACTGTTCTCAAAGTTATGAAGTTACTACAATGCCTAGCCGAAAAGGGAAATATAGCATCTTCATTATTTCAAGTTGCCAACATTAGCCTACAGCGAACATTCTCTACTACGTTTACATCGGAAAATTCTACAACCTGCGACACGATACAAAAGCCGATAAATATTAATGGGTGCCCACAACATCTCACTTGAAACCAGGGCTGGGCAGTATCGAAGATACATGTATCTCAGATACTATCTTAGATACTCTTCGGGTATCTTGTATCTGTATCGCGATACGTCTCGCGAAACGAGTATCTGTATCTGTATTTCAGATACATTCAATAATATATCATGTATCTTAACATACAAGATACTGCTATAGAAAAGCCACCATGCGACACAACAAACGTCGGCTGAACTCTGCTTCTCAAGCTGATACTGCTGCCACTAAGCCACCTCAATAAAGCTGACGACAGTGATATTCATTTGTCTTTCCGCCAGAGTGTTCCAGTGAGCATAGGAAATAAGGTCTATACGCGTCTTTCTGGTGGAGCAGAGTCCCGTGATGGCGCTCGAGCCATCTCGTCAAAAAAATAAGCGTGCGAACGTCTACGTGCAGCCGACCTTTTGTTTCTCGATGTTTTCTTTCTTTTTAGCAGTGTCGGTGCCATGAACCTTGTTTGTAGCCACGCTACTGTGCTGCGTACTCTAATGCGTGCGGAGTCTCTCGCTCAAATTGGGTTGCGGCTACAGTGTTCTTATTGAAGTTTGTCTTGCGTGGTGCTTTGTTACAAATACTCAAAAATGCAAGAATGGGGTTGCTTTGCGTCTCGCTGCTTTAACACAGAGATTTCACAGATCTCGTCGATGTAAGCTTGACTTGTACACTATGTGGCTTATATGCAAATTAGATTATAACAACCGTCCCACCACCGGTGTCAATGCTATATGCAATAGAACAAGCATTTGCGTAACAGATATTTTGGCGTACGGTGTCTGTTCTTCGTGCTAAATTATGGAAGAAGGTTTTTAATGATAGCTTGATTGTTAGCCCAAGTTGTCTCTTTGCCGTCCTCCATTTGCATTCCACACATTACCTAGGCCACTGTGTAGTTTTTTTTCCCGCTTGTTAACTGTTATAAGTCTTCTGTAACCTCCTCCTCTATTCCTTCTCTTACTTATTCGTACTTTTAAGTGTTTGCGTCATTGTTACTATTTATATACCTACATTCCATGTGAGCGTACTGTTCAGGCAATGTTAGGGCAAAGGTAAAATAATTTGAGTGTGCCTAGTGCTTACAGGAACGAAAAATTCTGCTTACCATTTAATAAAAGAGCAAAACTGAGTATACCTTATAAAGAAAATTATAACAACAAATCTTAAAGACAGGGGGGATTTTAGAAACATAATACCAAGTACTAAAGTTTTCTCATTCGGGCCCTTTAGTGCTATTTTTCGTAGGCACTGAGTTTTTTTGTATGTCCTTAACACCTTAGTTGACGATACATCATGCTCTATTTTCATAGCTTTCAGGGGTGCCACTTGTATCGTGTTAATAAAGGGTGTCACGTAACTTGAACCAAATATTTGCAAAGAAGAAGTTAACCTCAACCGAATAAAAGCAACGACGTGGTTTACCGCCATGTGGCTCTCATTAGGGTATTTTTATATTGCGGTTAATTTGAAGTTATAAGTTTGAAGTTTATTCATAAGTCTTGTGATATATACATTTTTTGCATGGCGATTGAACAATCGGAGGTCCCAAAGAACTGTCGGGGGGACCTCCTAACAAAAAGTAAACAGTGGATTTCTTAACTAAGATGAAAAATGTAAGAGTTCTGTTATTTATTTCGGGGCCAAGTGCGTTTCTTTACGTTTTATAGGGCATTCTAAAACGACAGATCTGACTTTTTGTGGAAAGGTACATGCTATAGTAGCGATTGTTCCGCCGTTTAAAGAGAGCCGGAGAAATATGACCATGTTGCAGCGCTCGTACGCTATATGCATATATTTTGCTGCAGCGCTCAAAGACGTGCTTCGAGCGACACAACCGGCAATCGAACCGCGGCGAAATGAGCGGCCGTGGCTTAGGCATCGGCTCCACAGCGCGTCAAAATTTCTGACCGGCACACACGGCAAAGAAACACCATCGTCCCTGAGAAGCGACAAGCTGACGGTCCGCGCGTCGGTTGTTTCGCTCCAAGCGCATTTAAGAGCGCTGCAGTACGATAGCGCATGAGCGCAGTCAGGTGGCTTTATTTGATATTTCGTGTGCTTTCTTTAAAAGCCAGAAAATATTTCCCATGACGAATGTACGCCGCGAAAAAAAACAATTGCTTCGGTCATTTTTAAATGCGTTCTACGATGTGACTCGAAGCACACTCTGCCCGTGAAACATGCTATTCTTATGTGAAACACCCTGTGTACTTATTCACAGACATTTTTTATTGCGGAATCGCCTTGCTATTTGACTTAGGTATATTCGCTTTCCTTTCTTTAGGTCCCTGTAAAGTCCTTTTTTTCTGTGTTACAAAAAAGCAGATAAGCAGGTTCGAAGTTGCAATAGTGTGATAGCAGCGATATCCTGCGACGCTTTTTGCCACGTAAAATACATCTAGGAAACTTCTGGGCGAAGTTCTCTCGGAGAGGCAATGGTAAAAGATTGCAGGTTAGTGAATATGCTGCTAACGAACACTTTACGCAATGCAGAACATGAAAAATCACTGCAGTTTTAAGTCCTCAGTGAACAGTGAGCGCTGACTCCGGTAGTTATCGTCTTCACATGATGCTTCACAAAAAAATATCGCTACCAGCATTGTCGCTGCTCTACACCTGAAGGTGATGCGGTACTACGAAAACGGCAATACGCTTACGGATAAGGTAAGACTCTGCACCGGTATTTGTGCCATCTTGCGGAGGCTTCTTATTGAAGTTCTTGCAATTAGACGGCAACCCACTGGCTGGTCGCCAAGTAGAGCAGCGACACCCATCAAATACAAAAGTGTCAAGTAAACGAATGCCAATAACTTGTGTCGCAATGAAACTAATATACATTAAACAAGAAAAACATAACTTTCGGGATTCAAACATATATTTCATTAAAATAAACAAAGTTGGTCGAAATTAACACATTTTCAAGCAAACACTTCTGTACATAGGTATTTGCAGCGTTATTATATAGATCTATAATAGCAAACTTACAAATGTATCGAAGTATCTTAAGATACAATTTGGAAGTATCGTATCGGATACATTTATTCCTGAAGTATCTTGTATCTGTATCTCCAATACTTCTTGCCCGAGTATCTTGTATCGTATCGCGATACAATTTCAAAGTATCTTTGCCCAGCCCTGCTTGAAACCACAATGAATTGTCGGCGAGTCAAGCTCGAGAAGAAGGTGCAGAATGTGTGGCCAGTGTACAATGTCACAATGATTGTTTCACCTAATTTGTTGTCCATGTCTACGTCAAACATGTATTCTAATTCTTATGAAGGTTTCCAGATAACCGCCGTCGCAGTGAATATATGGTATTGCGCTGCTAAACCGTAGGCTACAAGCTCGATTCCCGACCAAGTCAGATGCAACTAGATGGGCGTAAAACGCAGACACACCCATGTACGTGGCTTTAGGTGGCAACGCATGTTGTGGACATTATTTGCTAGTTGTTCACAAATATAAAATAATGATTTTGCGGTTTTGAGTAGTAAAAGGCTTAATGTTCTATATTTGCGAGTTGCATTGTCTATTACCGTACTACTCATTGCTCCTGTTGAAAAAAAAAGGCATGGATAATTGAGGTGGGGTGAGAACAGTCAGACACACCTTCTACCCTCGTGCGTTCTTTTTGCAATTTCGTAGTACTTGCAAGATCGATCAAACGAGTCAACGTATTTGTGAATGTGCCTGCCGGAATGTCCCTTACCGATGTAGTATTATTTCGATGCCTGTGCGTCGGTACCCCGTGAGCTCCGTCTATACGCCTCAGTGTATTTCCATCCTTCATTCGCTATTACAGTGCTCTCACCCCCTTAACTTTCTTCCTTCAAAGCGATGTAATACTCAACTGCTCCCCTCATTTTCTTATGTTACTACAAGATACGCTCTCCCTCTTTAGAAAGCACGCATTTTACCTCGGCGTAGGGGTTCGGCAATATTAACTCGCCTTTTGTTCTTTAATTCACTTTGTTGTTTTTGTTTTAATGAAAGTTTTTCAATTAGTCCATATGCGGCTTAATCGATGCCTCACTGCGCATATATCGACAAATGTCCTTCAATGTTTAATAGATTTCGGGGCTTGATGGAACCTATCAGAGCAGGGGTCGGTAACCTTTTCAGGCGAAGGGCCACTTTGCGTGAAGCCGACACAGCGGGGGGCCGCACACGAACCACCGAGGGGTTGGGGGCGGTCGGCGGCTAAAAGAAAAAAGTTGGCGTGTTGGAAATGCTGTAAAACATTGGAATATAATAGCTTGCAATTTACAGACAAAAGTTACATGTGTAATCGAATTTGAAGTCAAAAATGCGAAGTGGCCTTTCACATGCGAAGTGAAAAGGGGAGGGGTAGGTTCTGACGTCATGCCTGGAGCCGCATAATACAGCCTCGCGGGCCGCATGCGGCCAGCGGCCCGCAGGTTAGCGACCCCTGTATAAGAGGAACCTGATGCATGGGACATTACCTGAACCCCGCTATCCTTCACGCTGCTCCCTTTCCACTTGATCACTTCCACAATTTTGGCTGTGCGTCTCGTTCAACTACTAACTTACGAGCCCGACATTATCAGGTCAACTTCGTACCCAAAGCGGCCCAATGACGAACCGTGAGACCATGCTGTGAGTATGACTGAAGATGCCCGAATGCGCAAACAAGGTATTTACTCAATTTGACAGGGAACAGGGTAGTCTGTCATATATGCCAGCAGAAGCGATAAGGCAGGTAGTTTGTAAATGGCTTGTGCTCTTAGCGACCGTTTCAATGTGAGTAGGGAAGATCCTGCAACGACTCTGATACGCACGTGCATTTTCTGCTGGGACAAGATTTCAAACGGCTATTCAAATTTAAATTCTTGTACTACAGCGTCGTAGGCAGACGCACATCCAAGAGCGAATACAGGGGCGGGCGGTGTAGGTGTGGCCACTGCTTTTACTCCACGTGGTCCCGATAATGCATATTCGTATATGCAATGTTAATGAGAAGTAACAGACAATAAGGCCAAGGAAGGTAGAGGGGATGTTATTAGTAGTTAATGTAATGCAAATGTGAAGGAAGAAAAGTGGACGAAAAGGTAACTTGTCGTGGGCAGGGACCGAGCCTGCAACCTTCGAATAATGCGCTTTTCGTTACATTCACTACTAATAACATCCCCTATACCTTCGTTGGCATTATTGTCTGTTAGTTAGTGTTCTTCATTCAATCAAGGAAAGAAGTGGAGATTTTAAGACATAATATTAATGAAAAGTAACAGACAATAATGCCAAGTAAGGTGTAGTGGATGTTATTAGAAGTAAATGTATTGAAAACGTTATTCGAAGGTCGCAGGTTCGTGCCTGCCCACGGCAAGTCATTTTTCGTCCACTTTTCTTTCGTCACAATTGCATTAAATTTACTACTAATAACATCCCCTATACCTTCCTTGGCATTATTGTCAGTTCTCATTATTATTCTGTCTATCAAGGAAAACGAGCCCTTAAAATCTACACCTCTTTCCTATATTCTTACATATGGCTGCTTAAGTAACTGTATCTCTCTCGCTCTGACCATTTCGGGCTTTAGTGCGTCCCGTGCACCATTGACAGGTTACGCCACTGGGGATGAAGTAGTTCACGTCAGCGTTGAAGCCACCTAGGAGCTGCTAGGGATGTTTCTTCCATCCAGAATTACATTTTCTTGTGATAGAAATTATAAGGATACCAGAGACGCACCCCTGCCATCGCCGTCGCTGTAACCGTGAGGCTCTATATAAAGACCAAGGGCGATAACGTCGCCACACGCGTCGTGTGTTCTATGTGTGAGTGAAAGCATGGGAGCGCTGCCGATGATCGCTGTTCATGCAGAGAGGAAACGCGCCGGCAGTATTTCAACGCGCCGAAGGGGGCATGGAGATATGAACCAGAGGGGCCTGCGTGCTTTCGGCAGGAAATGCGCGTTTTGACAGGCCGGTTGTGAGCACCCGTGATTGCGCTCACTACGTGTTTACAAAGAATCAGCAGATGACTCATACTTTTCTACGTGTAGCGATCTCATCGCAAGCATTGCGTTGGGCCATAGACAGCACGAAAGTCACTTTGCTCGCTCTGCGGCTGCGTTTCCTACAGGAAAGAGTTGCTGACCTTACTTCACAGAGCATTTAAATTTCTTCATATCGCATTCATTACGGCGAAACTGACATCTTAGTTTGCAGGGTTGAGCCAATGTCACGCAAACGCGCATAACCCCGCTCGATCATCATCATCATCATCATCATCATCATCAGCCTGTCTACGCCCACTGCAGGGCAAAGGCCTCTCCCATGTTTCCCCGCTCGATCACCTAACGTTAAACGTCGATACTGTGCTATCGCCGCCAAGTCCATCGTCGCTTTGAGCATAAGTGCCAATTTCTTAGGTATTCCGCCAATATATGCACAACTAGGTAACATAACGCTGATCAGAATTTTTAAATGCGAATTCATTTCTTAGTCGGGCTATGTCAGGCGGCGTTGTCCGACGTTGTCCGCGCGCCGGCAGGTGTTATCTCTCCGCTCTCGCTCCCTCTCCCATAGCAACAGCTGCGGGCGCGCGCGCTTATCCTCGCCCCTAGCAACCGGAGCAGGTGGTGCGGGCGGACTAGCGGAGAGTGAGTGGAGAGGAGGAGCGCGCTCTGGTGTGTGAGGGCGCTCGAATCGCGAGCTCCCGAAAAAAGAAAAAAAAAACCAGGTGCTGCGCCGTGCTCCCGACCGGGCTGCAGAAATTAGGCGCCTTTTCCTTCTTCGAACCACAACCACCATATATAAATGGAGTGAAGCGCGCGCGAATTGCATTCGCATTTCCTCACGATTCTCTTCGGGGAGGTGGGGGGCATTTTTTTTATTTCGTATTATTATTATTTTGTTTTTTGGAAAGCCAGATCAGATCGCGACGATATATGACGACATGAGCGTATGCGCCCTACTACTGTATCTACATTAGCTGTGGCTAAGTCTTTCAAAGAGGGTACTGCACACAACATGAACAGTGGAAACTGCACATACTCAGGTTTAAAATACGTTGCTCCTCGCCTTCCAACAGGCACAATCATGCCACAGCGTGCGAGCCCATTACGCTGCCCGATTCATGTCGATGCGCAAAAATACAGATATGAGAGCGTAGTGGGTGACTTGTGGCTTCTTCCTCAGAGTGAAAAGGTCTTGCGCTGATGCCAGATCACCAATTACTTCATCGGCAGAGTGGCACGCCAAAAATTATTTCAATATTACGGAAACAAGATGAACCGATAACACTTGTGACTCGACCATCCACACCCTATGCTTGTTTCATAAGCAAAGACAGATTGCGACGCACGCAATGATTCGTCGCGTTTTCCACTCTACCGTTATAAGCGTGGTCTTTGTAAGGCAGGTGTTCGCATTCCTATAGCATGGTTCGTTGCGGGCTTTAGCCTTGAGCGGGAATTCGAGGGAGATGCAGTAAAGATAGCAGCCGGAGGGCGTTTGCACTTTGGTTTTCATTGCCGCACAGTTGAGTCTCCACCAAGAAGCGAGAATCGCAGGCAGGCCAGCGATTGTGTGTTCGCATGTGCGGGCGTGCACGCGCGCGTGTATGTGTGAGTGTGTGTGTGTGTGTGTGTGTGTGTGTGTGTGTGTGTGTGTGTGTGTGTGTGTGTGTGTGTGTTTGTGTGCGTACGTGCGTGCGTGTGGTCATGCATTCAACTCTAAAAGGCAGAGCTTAAGGGTCCCCGAATATTTAAGCAAGGTTCTGACAAATGCATGCCTAGCCAGTGAGATGAAGCGTTACTGTGTCTAATACAATCTTTCACTACGAGTGTCACTGTTTGTTTTCGTTTTTAGTTAAAATATACAGGCATTTGTTCTAAAGCTGTCATTGCATTTGCTACACCCACATTGTAAACTTTCCTCGCTGATTTCGCTTGCTGACCAGTTCAACGCAATGAATACGGCGCATTGGACAATATGGACCCCCCCCCCCCCCCCCGCCCCCCACTTTCCTTAAATACGCCATTCTACCGCGACTACTTTTCGCCGCTATATTTAGATCTACACCGTACTACACCGATCTACACCGTACACCGCTGTTCGCCTTTCATTTCACGGCGATAGTACAGATCTTTCGCTTTCCAGGTAATATTCACCGGCTGCCTCCTAAACCTTTCTACGCCCTCTCCTGAGCTTAAGCTCACAAATGAGCTCACAAATGCTATATGAGCTCACAAATGGTATATTGCACTAGCAGTAATAATCAATGTCACTCGAAATGAGGAATCGAATATATTCGGAAACAAAGCAGACAATGCAGCAGAATATGTACTGTAGTCGGGGAGGGCACCACATACCTTTTTTTTTACTTCTCTCAAGTATCGATTCAACATAGGCAGTATCCTTTTCCAAGGCTTTTGAACAGAACGCGATTGGCTGTGTCTGTATTTGTTCATACTGTCCAAACAGAGTGCTCATTCGATTACCCGTAAGAGCGCTAGCACAGGAGTTCTGATGCAGCAAGTTCATTTGTATGTAGCGATTGCGTTCACAGAATCGGAAGTAACTGTTGCCTTTCATTACGCTCTTCTTTTTATTGTGCTTGCCAGGTGGATGATGCTTGGAGACCTATACCGGCCATCACAACGCCTTTTACCATTGGACGGAGGAGGCACAATCAGGCGAGATGAATCATGCAGAAAGAGAAATACTTGAGTCTTGCCGACGGACAGGATCCTAGAAGAGGATCGTGGTTTCGCTAAGCAGGAATGCACAGTACCAAAGAAGCATCACTGCGTAGACGGCAACTCTGATTGGAACTGAAAAATGCCTCACAAGATATATCGCAACCAGCGTTGTTGCTGCTCTATGCATGTCGGGTGATGTGGTATTGCGAAAAGGGTAACACGCTTACGGACAAGGTAAAATTCTTCAGCGGTATTTCGCCATGCTGCGAAGGCTTCTTATAGGAGTTTTTAATTACAAAAGTGTGAAGTAATAACCACTGATAGCGCAGCTTATAAAGAGCTGTCAAGTAAACACATGCTAATAACTTGTTTCGGAACGAAAGACGTACCTTTCGGGATTCAAACAGATATTTCACTAGAATTAAAGTTGATCGCAGTTAAGACATTTTCAAGTAAACACTTCTGGACATATGTATTTGCTGCGTCATTATATAGATCTCTCAAAGCAAGCTTACAAATGTATCGAAGTATCTTAAGATACAGTTGGCAAGTATCGTATCGGATACATTCATTCCGGAAGTATCTTGTATCTGTACCTCCAAGACTTCTTGCCCGAGTATCTTGTGTCGTATCGCGATACGATTTCGAAGTATTTTGGCCCAGCACTGGGGTGAAAGCACTGCTGGCTCCCACAATTTCTTCGATAAAGGCGACTGCCGTGCCCTTGTTCCCGTGCTTGTACTCGTTACTGAAATTTGTGAGCATCATGTCTCCTTTTCCTCCACGAAGCTGGGCTATTACTCTTGCGACGCAAATGTCGCGACTGACCAACAGGTGGTTTTCGCCCTCGATGCGCCTTCTAACTGTGTAGGTTCTTCGGTGCCGACGGCAATGATGGCGCTGGAGAAAGGTGGTACAGTGACCTGCTCGTCAAGCACCGTCAAGGCCTGGCTCCATGGCGTCGTGTGGGGCGGCAGTGCTTTTTCGGAGGTTAGTGTTATCGACTGAGATCTCAGGTCACTAACGGCGCTGTGGGGACTTAGGAAATATATTCCAGGTATAACATCCCTGGAGCAATTCATGCTAAACGACAGGGCGTGCAAACACGCTTACATGAAAGCTCTTTTCTCCGTGCTTGCACGCCCTATCTTTTAGAATGAATAGAATCAATGCTTTTACTAACTAGCTCAGCTGTCTGTTTTTCCTGGAGCAATGGTGTAAGATTGCAAAACTCGCAGGATAAGTCCGGTTATTCACTTGTGGCCTTTGGGGAGTAGACTCCAGCCACGCGTTACTTCATGGCCTCCAGTGGTCCGGATTCCGAGGCCTTGCCAAGCAGTGCTAACTTTCTTCGGCCTCTTGGCGAACAGTCCACTGACGACGGAATATTCGGCCCCAGTGTCGACGAGAGCGGTGACTTTGCGGCCGTCGAAGACGATATCAAGGTCGCCAGTCCGTCGTCTTGCGTTGCGGGTGAGTCGCGGCTAGGTCGGCTTCTCCCGACGCGTCTACGTCGCGTCGTGAGGTCTTCTTCAGGCCTCGAGGTTTCTTGATCAGGGCTCCTTCTGGCTTGCGGCGTATTCTTGGCGTTTCGTCGCGGCATCGTCGTGAGCTGCGAAGGATCTTTGGTATTTCGTCGTACAGCAACCGCACCTCCATCGGTTGCTGCACTTAGTGTTCCGATATGGGCTAGCGGAACGGCCCCGGTTAGGGCCGCTGTACTGCGTTCATTGCTGAGGGGACCGGTAGCGTCCTGGCGATGGCGAACGCGACGGTCGTCGAGGTGTCCATTCAGAGGTGGCCAAGTAGTCGGCGCTGTCACGTCGTCACTCACGACGCTGTGGATGCGGTGCGTTGACAGCGAAGCCGCGTAGGCCCATCTGGCGGTACTGAGACCGGCGGTAGATGTGGCCGGCTTCCCCGCAGTGGTAGCAGAGCGGGAAGTTGTCAGGGGCGTGCCAAACGTCGGTTTTCGTTGGCGCGTAGCGCTGGCCAACAGGCGGGTGGTATTGTGGTGGTGGTGGAGGCGGCGTGTGGCGACAATAGTGCGGCTATAAGACGTCTTATGATTATCTAACTTTGTGCGTATGTTCAAGGGTACCTTCTATTGAATGACCTGTGAAGCTGGTGATAGTGCTCTAAAAGCACTCCTCTCCCAAAATATGGCGCGCACCAAAGAAATAATAAATAGAAATAAATAATGTTTCTTTCCGAGGCTCGGGTTCCACTCCTGATTACCCCGTTCCCAAAGCGAGTGCTTTGACCATGAGGTCACGCGTCCATACGAATGCGTTCTACCGATGACGAAAGGAACCTTTGGGAAAAATTACGCTTCCTGTGGGTGCTTCATGGAGAAATTTCACGGGGGCGGACTAAAAGCAGTCCGCCAGACAACGCGTTAATGTTGATCTGAGCAACTGCACCTTTCAGGAAAATTTCCATGCCGGGAAGATATAAAAAAATTGAAGTGGCTTAGCTCGGCTATGCCAGGATACACGTAACATCAGCTGCGGACGGACGCACGGACAGAGAGATGGACGCACGGACGGACGGACGGACGCACTAGCGAGTGAGCTCACGCGAGTCAAACGCCAGCCCACTAGTCACACGTCACTCGAGGAGCTTCTAGCTCTTCTCCGGCGCGCCATCTGCGCACCGTTTGACGTCACTGCTCGTCGGGCATGCGCAGCACGTCTCTCAATAAGCCATGCGAAACTTCTCTACCTCGGCCAGTCTAGCTTACGCTACAAAAACTTCAACCGCCTTTCCATGATCGCGTGATGGCCCTTTCGTCGGCCTTTACGGAGGCTGAAGAACGCAGGAAATAACATGAAGCACCCCATGCCGGTTTAGCACGAAAACAGAGTGCCTGGAACGGCCGCTACCTATAACAAAACTGACCGCTTACGTTGGGAGGGGAACATTGTGTAATGCGAAAGAGAGAAAGTAAGGTTACGCACGCCCGAGCGAAGCTTCGCTTTCCCGATTTCCCTCGATATGGGAAGGGCTCCTCAATTTTTCAATGAGAGCCCTGTTTGAGTTGATAATTCTTGTGTTCATATTATGGTTACGCGAGATTTTTAGCATGCTTGAGTGCCACATGACACCTGAGTCATAATAATAGTTGTTGAGGTTTTACATCTCAAAATCATCATATGATTCTAAAGGACGCTGTATATAGTTGAGGCTTCCGGAAATTTCCATTACGTGGGGTTCTTTAAATTCCACCTAAATATAAGTACATGGGGCCTTCCGTATTTTTGCCTTCACCTAAAATGCGGTCTTGATCGACACCTGAGTCATCTAACATTTGTTCCTCTATTGTTAACGCGGTAGCGCTAAAGAGCACGTGCCGCAGAATTTGCGGCGTCGGCGCC
>JALIZH010000211.1:0-23831 GCA_030522465.1 Rhipicephalus appendiculatus
CGGCCGTAATAGTAATAATAGTAATAATAATAATGATTCGTGTTTTACGTCCGAAAACCACGATATGGTGATGAGCAACGCCGTAGTGGAGGGCTCCGGAAATTTCGGTCACCCTGGGGTACGTCGAGTTCTTTAACGTGCTCTGACGTCTCAGTGCACGTACATAATTCGCATCCGTCAACAGAAATGAAAACGCAAGAAAGTTCGTATTTTACCGATCGCTGTTTTTCTTGGGGTTAAGTCCGTCTGAAATTCCAAATCCTCTGTCCGCTAAGCACTCTGTCTTGTGGCATTTGTCTTTGGTTAGGTGACTCTATTGTAAGGGCATTTGACCCTGCTTAGGGAGTGGTGGGGGTGGAGAGGGGCTCTTTTTTCTATACATCCAACGGGAGCCGCTGATTCTGCCGCATGAACAGTCGCGGCCACTGTTAGATGCAACACTCGAATGAGCACCTTTCTTATTGCTGGCCCCCCTAACTGCAAGTGGATGGGGAAACATTGAACGTGCGCTTTACTAGTTTGTCGGGACGAGTCTGAGCTGTCAACCACCAGTAGCCTTATGCAAATCTAAGCCCTTGTTTTATGCAAGAAAATGAAATCTAGACATGCTCTGCGTGCAAGTGTTGCATCTAACAGTGGCCGCGACTGTACACCTCTACTTAGTTGGACCTTGCACGTCGTTCTTTCGATGCGCAAGGTTATGTTTTTTTCTGGCGCTAATGACGACCAAATACTCCTGATGTTGCCTTGAAAGAACTGTTTACTCCCCAACTTCAGCCTCGGAAAGACCGGGGACCAATGGCAGACCTTCGTGACAAGTACGTCATTGCTTGGATTTCGTTCTTGCATCCAATGCGGATCTTCTTTCCTTTCGGAGTCGACCACTGGGGGGCCGAAGGGGATGGGAAGGTGTAGAGTTACCGTATATTCCCCCCTACAGTAACTCAAGGAAGGTGGGGTGTTGGCTGTGGTCAAACTTCTCTCCCCCCCCCCCCTTCCACCTAATTGGAGAATCCTGCGCACTCTTATGCGCACGTGCGCGATACCAGCCAGCCAGCATTTATCCGGAGAACCCATACGACGTGTCTCATAATCATGTCGTGGTTTTGGCACTTCATCATCATCATCAGCAGCAGCAGCCTGACTACGCCCACTGCAGGGCAAAAGCCTCTCCCATAATCCGCCAATCAACCAGGCTCTGTGCTTTCTTCTTTCTCGAATCTCTCTCTCTCTCTCTCTCCATGTTATACCTGCAATCTTCTTATGGTACATTCGACTGGTCGTTTTTGAGCGCTTCGCAGGCGCTGAAAAAGTGACGTAAAATAGCAACTAACCGTTGCTACTAACATTATCAGGTCAAAACATGATCAGGAAGGAGAAACATGACTTGCATAACAGCTTGTTCTCGTTGAAGAGTTTTAAAGCTGTTGAATTCAACACTTTCGAACACACTCAGAGCGCTCTCAAACGACCAGTCGAATGTACCATTAATCTCATCTGCCCACCTAATTTTCTGTCTCCGCCTCACGCGTTTGCCTTCGGTTTTGGCACTTAGAGTAACCCAAACTTCAATTTTACAACCCGAGAATAGACGCAACAGAAGGCGACAAACATAAATTGGTGACCTCACAGAGAACGTAGTTTCGCAAGAGGGACGCTTACAATGGCGTTCCATTTCGTATAAAGTGGAGACGAGAAACGTGCGCCGCGTTGAAATTGCGACGGGAACGGCGCAGCGCGACGACCCGATGATGCACGCATGTTTGGAATGCGGTGTTTTTATCTCTGCCAATTCGAGCCTTCCGTCGCAGCAGCTTTCATTTCGCCGCCGCATTATGCGAGCTTGACGGAAAGCCAGGACGCGTCGAGATGGCACACGCGTGGTGCAATCAATACATACTATCTCGCAATCAATTAAGGAACGGCAAAGCACTCATTTGGGCTAGTTGGTACAAGAACATATATCGATTCAGGAAGCTGCAACCGAATCGTTCTCGGGACAGGCCCGTAGCCAGGATTTTTTTTTTTTTGGCTGGAAGGGGAGGGGGGGGGGGGGGTGCATTTGCTGGACACATTAACTATTTTAGGAAAACATCTACTTTCGTTACTTATTAACTATTTTAGGAAAACATCTACTTTCGTTACTTATTTCTGGTAAAACACCCCCCTTCCATCAGAATGAATGAATAAACTTTAAGAATCTTGCTGACCGGAAGAGGGGCATTGACACCTCTGCCCCTTGCATATGTATATACCCTTTGCCACTCGTCATGCATAGCCAACATGGATCACCTCATTCTACACTGTCCTTCTCTACATCATTATCGAAAGAACGAGGCCATTTTTCTACATCTCGATTTGGAAGCGGTACGAAAGGGCATACTCGAGAACCCTCATAGCTTGTCACATTAGCCCACTTCGGAATTAGTAGCGGCTTGGCGCGCGTGATTTAGTGTGTGCCTGTCACCCCTCCTCCAATCTCCCCAACAGTGACCTTAGGTCCTCCCTTTCTCTATCTATCTATCTATCTATCTATCTATCTATCTATCTATCTATCTATCTATCTATCTATCTATCTATCTATCTATCTATCTATCTATCTATCTATCTATCTATCTATCTATCTATCTATCTATCTATCTATCTATCTATCTATCTATCTATCTATCTATCTATCTATCTATCTATCTACACACGCACACGCGCGCACACACACACACACAGGCACTTTATGAAATCAAACGCACTTTCGGTACTCAGAAAAAGGTCAGTAGGTGGAGCACGCAGACAGCGCACTTTTTTTCTCTTGTCGCAGCTTTTTCATCTTCATTTTTTTTCTTTCTACATGACCGCGTGCGCTGAAAGGTTTAAGTGTGAGCCGTCTCGTGTGTTCGGCGGTTTGGGTCCGTCTTTATTATTAGTTTTCGGTCTATCTATCTCGGTCTATTAGTTTTCGGTCTATTAGTTTTCTATCTATCTATCTATCTATCTATCTATCTATCTATCTATCTATCTATCTATCTATCTATCTATCTATCTATCTATCTATCTATCTATCTATCTATCTATCTATCTATCTATCTATCTGTCTGTCTGTCTGTCTGTCTGTCTGTCTGTCTGTCTGTCTAAAGTGAGTCCGGCACATTCCTTCGAGCGAGATCAGATTCTTTTTTGTGGAGGTAGGGGAGGGGGGGGCGGGCCTGACTTCAGGCCTGTCTCGGCACCATCGTTGCTTATGTAGCTCAGATCCCTTATGCATTCGCCTAAGAAGGCTCGAAGGCGAAATACACATCTTCTCGGTCCATATATTGATCCCCCGAAAGCTGTTTGCACCCAACGTGTCTATTGCACTGCCTCCGTGATCGGAGGCGTTGCACGCTTTCTTCACCTCACGTGGCTTAGCGTTGCCTCCGGGACCGGTACACGTGTGACCAAACTACGATGTCATTGTGACGACGCCATCGCGTGACGTCAGGTTGTGTGACGTCATGATGACATCGCAAAAATCCTGTGACGCTTTCACGTGATGATGATTTTTAGCATCATTCGAGTTGACGGCGACGGTTGCTTTTCACGCTTTGATGAGGTATCTGAGGCTCTCGCCTTATAAGCCTCCGACGGGAAAGCTTGTTGTTACGCGACATGTAAGGCCTCACATTCAAATGTATGCGTATTCGGGTGTTCCCTCTTATATTGTACACGACTGTACATCTGTTTGACGATACTTCAGCGCATATGGCTCCCGTTGGATGTTTTGGTCGCTCGTGAAAGAGTGCTTTTTTATTGCTGGCCTCTACCGAAATTCTGATGCCGGGGGTGTTTTACCTAAAATAAATAATGATGTGTTTTTCTAAACTATTGTCTGCTGCGCTACGCAGTCCGAGTTTGATGACACAACTATGGGCAGTCCAACGGGCCCACGACGTGGCGGAGAGGCTATAGTAGAGCACTGCACGGGCTCGGGCCTACCCGAAAACCCGGGCCCGGCCCGGCCCGTGGGCCGGGCCGGGCCGGGCCGGGTAAAGTAGGTTTCACGGCGGGCCCGGGTCGGGCTCGGGCCTGAAGCTCCGGGCTTAGGGCCGGGCCCGGGTTTGAGGTGCCGGGCTCGGGTCGGGCCGGGCCTGGACTTTTCTCGATTCTTAAAGAGACACGAAAGTGAAACACTGCAGTGGTTTAGACTAATAATGTGTATTCTGAGAATTTGAATCTCATTCCTTTCACCACCGTAAGTTTATTCAGACAGGAAAAAAATCAAGGCCAAAGTTCCATTTTAGAATTTCGTGCTGTAATCTCCGCGCGTGGCGTCACGGATTTCAAACTGTATTCGTTGTATTTTGGGGGGCACTGGATCTTCAAAATTTCCTGAAACGTGGTATGTTAAGTCTATGGGCTACTCAGAGGTCAATTTACTTCATTTTTACCGATTAGGATATACGTATGCCCCGGTAGACGCCGTCAGAATCTATAACATGACGACTTCTGCTGCGCGAATTTCAAGGTGGCGTCGCCACCCGCATTTCCGCGCTTACGAAGCCTTGTCACGGCGAGCGTGGTTACTTTGGAATTGTAAAACAGTAATTTACTGATAATCAAAAAATTATTCTTCTCTTTAGTGTCCCTTTAACTTTATTCCAGAGAAATTGCTCATACATATATGTTTCACATTTTATCTCGAAAAAACATGGTTCTTTTTTTGTGGGGCAAGCTATTTGGAGTTCTATGATGGACAAGTATTGAACTTCTTTTGCTTCTTGCATATATGGGGTTACTTGATTTATCTGAAACGGGCGAGCTAAAAGTAAATAGGCCAGACGCTTACATAGTTAACATCTGGCTATTCTGGGCTTTATTCGCATTCTTTATTATTTTATATCCCAAATGGTATTCTGTGATCACAGTAATTAAGGTAATATAATAAATTTATAACTTATCATCGCAAGAGCTCTAAAGCTGGGAAACGATTTTGAATATTCCAGCCCTCCACTAAAACGAAAGGACTGCACGGAGTCTCGTTACATAGGATCCCTATAAAGGCATTTGTTTTCCGTGGCTCTGTCACCGCTCCCAGTGGTCATGTCACGCGAGATGTACATGCACAGCCTGCCTTGTGCGCCCACATTGTTAGCGTTTGAGCTTTCGTCTTGTTCAGCTATAGCAGGGGTCTCAAACTCGCATCACCTAACGGTCTGCATTCACGAAAATTTAGTTCCGCAAAGGCCAGGGCAAGGGGTAGGAGGAGTGGGGGGTGCGGAATAGGTTGTACCAAATGTCACCTGATTTTGTCATTTGAAATACATTTCCCATATCTCATATATCGGTCATTTCTGAAAGGAATTTGGTGGCGAGATTCCAACAACATATTTATACCTATCTCCAAAATGACTAAAATCTGGACGCCGATTCTGAAATATAGACTTTTCTTTCACGGCTATGTATGAACGCATGGTGGACGCATGGGGCGTCTGACAAGAAAATGCTTTAGACCTGTCATGCCTATGTAGCTTAAGGAAGTACTTATAAAGAAAAAAAAATCGGACGAAGGCACCCGTGTACGGGCCGCGGGCCGCGTGTTTGAGACCCCTGCGCTATATAGTGCGAGAGATACATGATACTGCCGCAACAACGTTGGAATGTGCAGAGCATAGGTCCATTAAACAAGGCCTCGGGCAAAGTATATTTGCTTACGAAATGCCTGGCTTGAAAAAGGACAATTACGAATTCCGTGCCATGTGATTGATGTCCCTTTACCTCGAACCATATGAGTAAGCGTCGAAAAGCTTATTCGCGCCAGGTATAACCAAACTGGAACAAACCCTGAAAATAGATCGAGATCTCTTCGTCCTCCTCCTGTCAGTCGCATAGTCCAATGATCACCTTCTATACCAGAGCAACATCGTTAGGAAGGCGTACACCATTATAATATGAAAAAAAAAAAAACAAAAACAAGAGGGCGCGGTGCAGAACATGCCTAACATACACTGCTGAAAACTGCACGAGAAACGCTCAAAGAGGAGTTTTATAGATGACATTGAAGACCGGCGTGACGTTCGGGAACGACAGAAATGAAGGCAAGAGCTGGACACCTATGTTCATTGTGCAGAAGTCCGCAGAGACATCCTAAATTTGCTCCAGGGGTGGAAGTTAAAAGCAACGACTGGCGACGCCTTCACAATTCGCAAGGCAGATGTACTCCCCTGCTAGCGTAAGCAGTGCGAGAAACTTTAGGGCGTCAGGATATGTGATGCAACAGCGCATAATTTGATTTTTTTGCTCAATGACATGTTAAGAAACAAGCTGTAAAATATGCCACAAACAACTGCTAGAGTGTATATACTAGCAGCGGTGGGATAGATGAAAAGAATGCTATGACAAATATTTTTTTTCTTCGTTTCGGCTGCTTATACGTATTTCTAAAAGTACACGTGGTGCGCTCGGTTCATTATAATTTTTGTCTATGTTAATGTAGTTACAAGAACGCAATGATTTTTGCTTTCTTTCTCTATTTCTCATGCTGTGGCAAGGGGCTACTATGCTGAAGACAGGCGCTACATATCATGAAGGGTGCACGATTGGCTTTGTCGTTAGAGCATGCTTTAAATTTTAATTCACCGCAATGTAAACAAAGGGAAGAGAGCGTTCTGTTCCTTGTGTCATCTGGTTTTATTGCGCGATGTATTGAAACTGAACTCATGCTGCAAATCACTTTCCTTGCTACAATATCTGCGGCGAAACGCTCTTGATGATCCCCATCGTTGACGTTTCGGCACCCAGAACGGGAGCCTTGTTCACAACGATTGTGAACAAGGCTCTCATTATGGGTCCCACAACGTCAACGCATTTTCACTCCCTTGTGGTCGGTGTCCTCGTCTTTTTATTCAATGATTCTTCCGGACCAGACGGGTGTCCGTCCAAGCCTTGATTGCATCCCCATAGTGTTTGCAGAAGAAGTAGGTACAGTGTACCACTGCCAGAAAACATTCATTGCATCAAGTATATCAGCTCAGCTGTTTTCACCGTGAGCCCCTTTTTACAAAAAATAACCCTAGGTTAAAGTATAGTTTTTAGCGAAGCATGCACCACCAAAGCGTAGATATATCATATATGTCACTTAAAACACCTTGTCGATTTCGTATTCGGGCGACACCACATAGATTAATGGCTCGGGCCTCGGTCGGGCCCGATCTGCGGTCGGGCCGGGCCGGGCCGGGTAGGCAAATTTTTTCCTCGGGTACGGGCCGGGCCCGGGTCTCGCTTTGAATCACCGGGCCGGGCCCGGGCGGGTAAGTTTAAACAACTTCCGGGCCCGGGCCGGGCCCGGGCCAAAAATCCCGGCCCGTGCAGTGCTCTAGGCTATAGGCCTATCTTTCCCGACGTGGGAGCGGCCCGCTACGTCCTAGTTCACGCCCCGACGGACCTGAATAATGTTTTTCCATTCCATTCCATCAGTAAGTCTCTCCCCCCCCCCCCTCCTCCCACAGAAAAAAAATTCCTGGCTACGGGCACCTACGAAATCTTTTCTCTCTCTCTCTCTCTCTCTCTCGGATGGATGGATGGATGCTTTGAGCGTCCCCTTTATAACGGGGCGGTGACATGTCTGCCACCAGGCTCGAAAAAAAAAACTTTCTTTTTTGTGTTGGCCTAATGCATTATCTACATTGATAAAATCTATGTTATTACAGCAAAGAAAAATATAAATTCACGGTCCATCTCTCTGCCTCTTAAGGCAGAATGACCTTATTTTTCCCCATTCTTCATTTTTGTCCTTTATCTCTACTTTTCTGCCACCAATACTCTAACCGTCTCTTGCTTATTTCTCGTTCGTGGACAGCAACGCCTCACCGCGGACTGAAAAGCGTACTAGGCGCTTCGAGGATTTTTGCGATGTTCTTTCTCTACACAGCCCTCGGTTGCGCCATCCGTTTCGAAACTCGCCGTTGCACGGGGACGAAAACCGGCGACGGTGGGCGACGTGACGCCTGACTGCGACGGTCTTGCGAGTATTTGCAACGTCTCCGTCACGTGATCTTCTCGTGGCGATGGCGTTGACGTCATACCACGTGGTCGTCGCGGTTAACAACAACAACAACAACAAAAAAAAAGCCGTTCCGGTATCGTGGCTCACGCTCTAACTTAACGGGCGTTTGAGCTGCATTTTACGCTTGACGTGCGACGTGGCGCTCCATTGCTCCATTGGTCTCTACTGTACGCGCAAGGTATCCGTCACGCGATCTCGTGACGTTGTCGCTGACGCGTGCCACGTGGCCTTACGCCCTAACCACACGCACGCGTTACAACGCGTCAGCGCGCGGCGCGCCCTCTGCCTATGAAGGGAGAGGGCGCGCAGCTTCGCGCCGTCTCCGCCTGTAAGGCGTTTGGGCTGTGTCGCTCCAAAATGGCGATCATTTTGCAATGCTTTAGGCTAATTAGAATCGAATCTTACAATAGGCGAATCAAATCGAATAGTTGTGGAATATTGAACAGCTAGCATTTATCGAAATTGATATAAGCAGCGTGTTTCCATTGTGGTATTCACAGTATTAGCATAGAAAAATTGAAGGACACTTTGTAAATTCCAAAGTGAGTTCGGCAGAAGCTTGTGCCCATTGAGACGGGGTCGGTCAGAATGGAACGCATAACGACATTAAAGGCTTTCGTCTTAATGCATACACTTACAAAGCTTCTGGAACAAAAACTCGCAGGGTATGTTATGCACTCTCCTAAGACGATTCGAAGGTGAAAGTCATTATCATCATCATTTTTATAACTATTTTGCTACTCAGTTGATTGTATTGATCTTTCCGTTTTAGCTTTATTCTTGGTCCGCCTCGGTGGAACAGTGGCTACGGTGCTCGGCTGCTGACCCGAAGGTCGCGGGTTCGATCCCGGCCGCGGCGGTCGCATTTCGATGGAGGCGAAATGGTAGAGGCCCGTGTACTGTGCGATGTCAGTGCACGTTAAAGAACACCAGATGGTCAAAATTTCCGGAGCCCTCCACTACGGCGTCTCTCATAATCATATCGTGGTTTTGGGACGTAAAACCCCAGATATTAATTAATTTAGCTTTATTCTTCATGTTTATTCGCAATTTCATTTTCTTCCTAGCTGTGGAGCAGGTGATGCGCGCATGCGCGGAAACAAGCGTTTCGACAGGGTGCTTCGGATTGGTAATTGACGATTCGCGAAAATCTGCGAGTTGGCTTGCCTGCAAGGGTATTTTCCACGCGAAAATTCTTTCAAAGACCACTTTTCTCGCTCAAAGCACGTAGTTCACCCCTACACATTCTACGCATGATATTTAAGTAACAAATAAGCAAGAAAGGGAAAAAAATTCAACCGTTTTCGCTTCGTGGACACGGTCTAGCGAAGGTGCGCGAACGTCGCAGAGGCCTTTCAAAAATTTCCGCGGTAGTGTCACACCTCATGAGCTTCTAGGTTTGCATGAACTAAAGATAGAACCTCTTTCGGTACGTCGTGATGTAGTGTCATTAATTTCTTCTTTTTTTTTCTTTTTTTTTTTTTTTTTTTTTTTTGCGCAGCATAATGAACTTGTCATATCGCATCTCAAACACAGCTTGTCTGTCCTTTGCCGAGCCTTCCTCTACACGTAACTTCCACGAACTAGCTACATTTTTTTGCGCGCACTGATAAATTTATGTACAGTTTCTCTCCCCGCACTATAGAATTATGGAATTCCATACGCGGCCGCATTCGTTCACTTTCGCTGAGTGATTTTGTGACTATTCTGGTCGAGAATCATTATGTATAACAAAAGCTTAACTCCTTTATTGTTGCGAATGGTCTTAGTTGTTACTTCTCGTGTATTTTTTGTCTGTTCCAGCCCTTTCTGCATTGTACAATCCCACTCCTGCAGTAGACGCTTTCACAGAGCTCCAGTATGTAAAATAAATAAATAACAAATAAATAGTAAGCGCTAATGGTGTTAACAGAAAAGTAGAAGCAAAAGAAAGGACACAGGAACGAGCGATGAAGGCAAGAAAATAAAAAAAAGTTTACGCGGCTAATCTGTGGTCGAGACTAGTTCAGGTGCAAAATTTACTTGCTCGCGCATGCGCAGTAACTGTTGGGCAAACTGTCAGTTGTTACTACCAGGTAGCTTTTCAATGTTCACTACAAATCAGGAATTAAGTTTTTGTGCAGTAATATTTGGCTACCTAAATGAGTAGTTCGAGAGCTTCACAGATAAGCTCTTTACTTTAACGTCCCTTCAAGTTGACGCGCATACAGTTAGGGACTTCCAGTGTCTGTGGGCATCTGCAAGATATTTTTATGAATGTTTTTTTTTTGTTGTTGTTGTTGACGAGTCTACAGAACGGGTCGAAGCCGACAATGTCTCGAGGTTTCAACCCCAGTACGTGCGCTTCTCTCTGCACGTGTAGCTGAAGGGTACATTTGATATATGAGGACGCACTACAGATGAATCCGGAAGTACACACTCACGCGTACCTCTTTCACGAACGTGTAAGCGCTCATTCACTCGAATAAAAAAATAATAAAAAAAAAGAGCAGAGGATGGCACTCTGAATGGGGTATGCAAATTAAAGCGGTCAAAAACGTACGCGTCTCATATAATGCGGTTAGCCTTTATGGCGTTCTCGCTAGGAGAGCGTAAAACGAAGGAAAAAGATGAAAGAAAGAAAGAAAGAAAGGAAAGAAAGAAAGAAAGAAAAGAAAGGAAAGGAAAGAAAGAAAGAAAGAAAGAAAGAAAGAAAGAAAGAAAGAAAGAAAGAAAGAAAGAAAGAAAGAAAGAAAGAAAGAAAGAAAGAAAGAAAGAAAGAAAGAAAGACCAGACCCACTAGGAAAGGAAGTTCGCGAAAGTGTACGGGACTGTGGGAATCGCGAGTTTTACTGTTGCTATTTTGAAGAAAAACAGCGCGCACTGAAAAAAACGAAGACAAAAAAAAAAAAAAGAGGGAACACAGACGTCTTCGTTTTTTTTCAGTGCGCTGTTTTTCTTCAAATATGAATACGCACCAACTCACCCAACTTGCTTTTCTTTTTTTTCTTTTTTTTTTTTTTTTTGCTATTGCGCTTTTTGCACCGTACTAGAGCGGAGCTCCGAGAATCTCGCCGCGGATCTCTCTTCCCGCGAGACTCTCAAAAGAAAGGCCGCGGCTGTGTGGACGAGATAGTGCCGACGAGGAGAGCCATTACGTGCGTTAACCTTCGGAGAGCGCTCGTGATTGTGCCAAGGGGAAAAAAAAAAAAAGAAAAGGAAAGACAGAAAGAAAAACACTGATTGTGTATAGCTGCTCCCGGAAGGTGTGGGGGACGCGCAACAGCTGTTTTTCTCATAACGAGGAAGACTAGTCGTTTCGACGTGATCTCTCTTTCTCTCTATCTCTCTCTCTGATTTCTGAGTTCTGCATTTCGTTCTGATTTCCGTTAGTTCACGTATGACTGGCTTCACCCCTCTTTTACTGCGCGTTTTTTCTGCGCTTTTTTGCTGCGCCTTTTAACTGCGTTTTTTTCTTGCCTGCGAAGTATTTTATTGCTTGTTTTGTATACCACTGTTTACTGCAACAACTAATTTTTGCTATGTTCACTACTGCAGGAGGTCCCGATTCAGTGTCTGATTATGGGTCCTCCTTCTGTATACACAAATTTTCTAATTGATTCGATGACTAAATAAAACCATTTCTGATTCTGATTTTAATAATGGTCTTTTAACGAGAATTGGTTTTCTGGCAATCAAACGAAAGACGAGGGGGGGGGGGGTTCTGAAGTCTTCGAAGGAATGGCAGAGAATGTCGTGTACATAGCTGTGGTGTGATTAAACGAGAAATACGACTCCATTTTATGTTTTTACTTTATGCGCAGTACAACCGCTCCCCTTTGATAGAAGGTTAACATACGAGTACTTCGGTTGCGTAGTGTGATGGTAATGAATGGAGGAGGATGAGGAACTTTGTCTAAACGAACTTCTTGGCCTGAAGGTGCACTCCATAGCCTAAGTATATATATATATATATATATATATATCAACCCCTGACGAAGGGAGGTCCCCTCCCGAAACTGTTGGGAACTAAATAAATATTTTATCCTTGTTGACAAGGCCTCCGTTGTGTTACAACCCATTGCTGAACCAAGACAACTGGCCCATCGAACTATTATTCTCACTGACTATATATATATATATATATATATATATATATATATATATATATATATATATATATATATATATATATATTTATATATATTACACAGAGTGATTGATTCTTTTATTTGTAGATTGTTTTATTATTCTTTGCATGGAATGAGTGAGATGCAGGTAATATACAGGCGAGGGTTTCATATAGTCCAAGACTGCAGTGGGATCCTTGGTTAACATCAATACATGGTGAGGCAAATTTTTTCTTTTTTTCGTTCGTTCGCACTGCGGCTTAAAAAATCTTTTGTACATGATTGCGCAGTTCAGCTTACTGCACAAAGTGTACGATAATAATAATAATAATAATAATAATAATAATAATAATAATAATAATAATAATAATAATAATAATAATAATTGTTGCGATTTTACCTTCCAGAACCTCGATATGATTATGAGAGACGCCGTAGTGGAGGGTTCCGGAAATTTCGACCACCTGGGGTTCTTTAACGTGCACGTAAATCTAAGTACACGGGCCTCTAGCATTTCGCCTACATAGAAATGTGACTGTCGCGGCCGGAATCGAACCCGCGACATACGGGTCAGCAGCCGAGCACCGTAACCGCGCACTGTGCCACCGAGACGGGGACTCTACAAGCAGCGACTGGCAGTTGCTTAATCATATAGAACTCGCAGGTTCTCTTACGTATTCGCCTAAGACGACTGAGAAGGCGAAAGCTATGTTCTTTATCTTCTGAATCAATGTATTGATACTTCCCGGCCGCCTTCCGAAAGCTTTGTGCACCTAACCTGGTGGCAAGCATCGTATATAGGTGTCTTAATGAGAGCAGCATTTTGGGCTAGTTGGTGATCCATGACTTCAAAGTAATTGCGCGACGAAAACACAAAGAAGACAAGTACAAACACAGCGCTGTGTTTGTACTTGTCTTCTTTTGTCCGTGTTTTCGTCGCGCAGTTAGTTTGAAATCGTAGGCGTGCGCCGCGGTGGAGCAGTGGTTATGGTGCTCGGCCGCTGACCCGGAGGTCGCGGGTTCGATCCCGGCCGCGGCGGTCGCATTTCGATGGAAGGCGAAATGGTAGAGGCCAGTGTACTGTGCGATGTCAGTGCGCGTTATGGAACACTCGATGGCCGAAATTTCTGCAGCCCTTCACTATACGGCTTGCCTCATAATCATATCGTGCTTTTGGCACGTAAAACCCCAGATAATATTACTAAGGATCGGAGGCATTGCAAGCTTCCTGCACCTCACCGGGTTTTGCATGGCCTCCGTGATCACGGTCCACCTTCGACCAAGCGACGATGGCGTGTGATGATGTCATCGTGTGACGTCACGCTATGAATGCTTTTTTGGGTGCGTTGGTTCATTATGGAAAAAATTTGAGCGCAAAAAAGGACGGGACACAAGACAAGAAGACGACTACACGAGCGCTCGTGTAGTCGTCTTCTTGTCTTGTGTCCCGTAGTTTTTTACGCTCAAATCTTTTCCGTCACGCTATGAGACGCCAAAAACGTTGACGATCTGTGGTGTCTTATGGTGACATACGCGATGATGATATTGCATCACTCATGGTGACGCCGCCGATGCCTGCGGTCAATTTCGGCGTTTGATCAGGCTTCTAAGGCGTTCGCCTTAATAAATTTCGGACAGCAAATTTTTGTGCGGTGAGTTCAACGAAAGACTCGAATCGAGTCTCCTAGCTGCCCACGTACTCACTCGCCCGTGCTAGCATACGGACCACATAGCGGCAGTTTGTTTGTTTCCGTCGTATTCGTCTTTTCATCAAATAAACCGCGAGATGGTGGCGCACGCACTGAGGAGGGGGCGTCTGCGTGGGCGGCAAGAACGTTGCACGTTCCTGGGCGGCCACTCGAGGAGGTTGTTTGTATCGACGGCGGGACGATGCCCACGTTGGCGATTTTTTCTCGTCGCGCTGGCCGCTATGCGGTGCCTCTTTACTTCATGCCGCTGTTTCTTTACGTTGCAAGCACGTGTGGTGGCGCCGCTCCTTCACGCCGGGGAGTCCGTTGTTTGTTGGCATTAGGCCGAAGCAGCCGCCATGTGTGTGCGCGTGCTCGAGAGGAGATGTGCGTACGTCTGCAAGAATGAACGGAGTTTCTTTGTCGACTTTATTTTTCTCTTTTTTTTTTTGTCGCTTTACTTCGATCCAAGAAAGAAGCAGGCAGGGGGGTGACGTAAGTTTATACGTGTTCAGAAACGTTGTGGCTAGGGTGGAGCCGCGATGTCTTGCGCTTGTCGGGCTGGGCGTGTTTTCCCTTGAGTTACCTGTTTCTCTCGCCAGACAAACATCTCCAGCTCTTCATTAAAATATTTCTCTCTCGTGTTGGAAATTAAACGGAAAGTATGTGGTACCATAGGCGTGCGCACGGGGGGGGCAGAGGGGGGTGCCCCCCTAGTCACCTATGAGGGGGGCGCATACATTGACATAATAGGGAGGGGGGCGCTGCCACGAACCTTCGCCCTTTCCCCCCTAAAGGGGAACCCTGCGCACGCCTATGTGTGGTGCTGTTGTGCGTTTCCATATCCTATAGAGTCAGTGGATATACGGTCCGCATCAAAGGTCTTTCCTGGGCTTTGTGGAGGAAACACAGCTGCCCAATTTTGTGTAAAGTGTATTGACTCCGTAGGGCAAGAAGTACAAGCTCTGCCCGCAAAATCTCGCCGCGCTTGCTAATCACCTATGTGAGAGAGTCGTGCAAGCCAGTTTCCTTTCGAGCCATATAAGTACGTTTGATGTGCGGATGTAAGTGTCACGCATATTTAAAACTGAAGGTTCTTCGTTGCCGCCTAAAATATAACCTTTGGCTAAGCAGTGACGTCGGAATCTCCGATGAAATTTGCCAGTGCATACAAATTCTTTACTTAGAACCAAGGAAAGGAGTGGAAATTTGAGGGCTTGTTTTTTAAATGCGAATGCATTTCTTAGTCGGGCTATGTCAGGCATCCGGCGTTGGCATTGTCCGGCGTTGTCCGCGCGCCGGCAGGTGTTATCTCTCCGCTCTCACTCCCTCTCCCATAGCAACAGCTGCGGGAGCGCGCGCGCTTATCCTCGCCCCTAGCAACCGGAGCAGGTGGTGCGGGCGGAGTAGCGGAGAGTGAGTGGAGAGGAGGAGCGCGCTCTGGTGTGTGAGGGCGCTCGCATCGCGGGAGCTCGGCGGAGCTATATATGAAAAAAAAATTAAAAAAAATAAAAAAAGAAAAAAAAAACAGAAAAAAAAGCAAAAAAAAAAAAGGCGCTGCGCCGTGCTCCTGACCGGGCTGCAGAAATTAGGCGCCTTTTCCTTCTTCGAACCACAACCACCATATATAAATGGAGTGAAGCGCGCGCGAAATGCATTCGCATTTCCTCACGATTCCCCTTCGGGGAGGGTGGGGGGCATTTTTTTTCTTTGTTAGAGACAACATGATGCCAAGTAAAGTATAGGGGATGTTGTTAGTAGCAATTGTATAATGTAAATGTGAAGAAAGAAAAGTGGACGAAAAGATAACTTGCCGCCGGCAGGGACCGAACCTGCGACCTCCGAATAACGCGTCCGATGCTCTCGGATCAGACGCGAGGCAGCACCCCCCCCTCCCCCCCCTCCGGCTACGGGCCTGCCTCGAGCCTATATAGCACAGCAAAGCGACACCTCAATCGCTAAGCTACAGCGGTACATAGCACCTCCGATTGTTCTGGGAGCAGCTGGACGTATGGCTGGGACATGTGCATGCTTTCTCTGCTTCCAATCTGGAGAGGGCTCCGCAGTGCTGCGAACATCATTTAAAAGGGGTAGGAATCGGTCGAATGTGCAGCGTGCATAAAAAAAAATACAAATAAAAAGGTATGGCAGCTTCACTACTGTGAAACCTGAGGAAGTGCGTCGCACGAGCACCCAGCGGTTCCCGTTCGTTAAGTTTCCACTGCTCCGTTTACCAAAGCGTCGATGACGTCAGTGCTTGAGGTAAGCAAGCATGTATATAGGGTTTCCCCGGCACAAGTAGAATCTGCATTTTAAATGCGAATGCATTTCTTAGTCGGGCTATGTCAGGCGGCGTTGTCCGGCGGCGTCCGCGGAGGAGGAGGAGGAGGATAGGTTGAGGTGTCCGCGCGCCGGCGGGTGTTATCTCTCCGCTCTCACTCCTTCCCCCATAGCAACAGCTGCTATCGGAGAGGGAGTGAGGAGAGGGAGAGGGATTTCAACAGGATGGCTTGGTGGTATAGTTGGTATTGCATATTCATGTATTAGATTGCAAATAAAAAATTACACCATCTCCCGCTAAAGAACCATGTGTAGATGTGAAGCAGCGGGCGCTAACGCTTACACTGGCGGCGGCGTTGACGCTGGCGCTCATCGCAGCGTTGCGCAGGAGAGAAAACTGGGGAGGCGCAAAGCACGCAGTGATGGAGCGGTGTTTCCTACTGGAACATATCAATCGCTGCGAATGGGCAATGAGAGACAGAAGACTCCGACTGGACACAGAGACCCGCAGTCCGCTTTTAGTTAACGCGCACGCTGCGAATTTTTATTGTTCAACAGCGCACAGGAGAAATCTCTCACCGGCACCACCTTGCAGGTCGAAATCCATTGCCATATATACGGAGTGGCCAGTGAACGGTTGTACAGCGCGAGCAGTCGGTTTTTTCAACCAAGAAACTCGCTAGCAGACGCTGCCTGCGTCGGCGCCGCGAGGCGAGAGAGGGGGGAGCGTAGGAGAGAAGAGAGAGAGGAGGGTACGCGCATGCGCAGTGGGAGTGTGGACGCCGCGGGCAGGGATGCCTAGAGGAGAGAGGGGGAAGCGTAGGAGAGGAGAGAGAGGGGGACGCGCATGCACAGTGGGAGTGTGGACGCCGCGGGCAGGTATGCCTAGAGGAGAGAGGGGGAGAGCGTAGGAGGGAGAGAGGGGGAGAGAGGGGAGGCGCATGCACAGTGAGGGTGTGGTTGCCGCGGGGAGGGATGCCTAGAGTAGAGAGAGGGGGGAAAGGAGGTTTTTTTATTTATTTGTTTTTGAAAGGGTTTGGGCATGCGCAGTAAGGGATGGCACACCGGATTAAGCTCGGCTACACTTCAGTGTAGCTCGGCCATAAGATGCTTCACATCTAAAAGATGCAGGACGCAGAAGGTAAACGCTTGTGGTGCGTTTACTGCTTCGTCTTGCGTCTGTTATCCACCCTTTCACTCTTTCCAAACTCAGGCCTTCGATGACATCCGGTTTAGTCTACCGATGTGCCGTAGTAGCATTGGCGGGCAAGAAGAGCCTTATCGAGTAGCCCGCCAATTTTCTACACTTTCCTTCCTTTATTTAGCAAAATATTTTCAAATAAATGTTCATTTCAGCTACACGAAGACTATAAGAGATTCCCTTGAACTTTATGCCCCTTCCTGTTGTCTGAGAGACTAACGAGAGACTTTCCTTACCCTGGAACCATTTGAAAACGCACTTTCGGTTTCGGTATTAGGAGCTGATAAATGAGGTCCGGAAGTTTTTTGGGGGACAACGCTTGCTGCTACTATCGCAATCTTGAAACCGATCATTTCGCTCGCACTTTCGTCGTTGGCAGCTGGCGGTCAGACTCTCACCGCTGGTACCGGGTGGGGACGGGGAAGGGGAGTCTTCTCAGATGCGCGAAATTAAAGTAGCTTCGCTTTCAACGTAGTTCTCGCAAGTTTGCGAGTTACGTATGCGCAGTTTGCTGCGGTGAAATAAATATTTCGTTTAATTTCACTTTAACAGCCGGCGCCATTCCGGAGGTTATAAAGGGATGCCCAAAGATCGGTAATCTGAATTCGTGCTTGAGAATGTGTATCATTTAAAGTTGGAGTGTCTCGTAAAAGTGCGCTGTAGATATGTGTACTTGAAGAACTTAACGAAGCCGAATGACAGGTGTAATAATATAGTTAGCTTGTCTTCCGTTTATGTTAAGTGCAAGGGAAAATTAAGAATGGTTAGAAGTTTATAGCATGCTCTATTGTACCTGCTTATTTATCATTCTTCGAACACCAGTATATACGAAGTTTGTATCCGATGACCTAGTCATAGATGACGGCTTTGCGCGTGCTTGTTCATTTCTGAACCGTGTATTTTTTCTCGTGCCATCGACCCCTAAACCGCTCAGAACTCAAAGACGAGATGGTCGTTTCTTTCTCGCCTTCGCTGCCCTTCATAGAGGCGCTATCTCCTCCTCCTTGCCACTTTTTTTCTTCAGAAGAGACGTGGACAGCTAAGCGTTGTGTCTATCGAGATTTCGCGCTTTTCGGCTACATGCTGCTGTCTCCGCTTGCGCAGTAGAAAACGCACAAAACGAAGTGAAATCAGTTGATCGCGCACGATAGTCATGCGAGAAGAGCCAGAACGGGCGTGCACGCGACTGCGCGGCAAAGCATGGTAGGAGACAATCGACAACTGTTATTCCTCGTATATGGACGGACCTGTTCGTACACATTGTCAGCAAACGTTCCCATTGAAAAAAAGAATCTCTAACATATCTCATCTACGGGTCATTTCTGAAGAAGATTTGGGGCCAGGATTCCATCCAACATGTCTATTCGCCTCGTGTGCGACCGATGGCGGCGCTGCGAACGGCGCTCCGGTAAGGTCCCTGTATATATAAAGGTAGCGACAACTACACGCGCGCCCTCTGGAGGGGTCCAAGGAGCGGCGCTAGCAGACGACGCTCCGCTCGCTCGCGTGCATTTTGCGGACGCCTAAAACCACTCTCAGCGCGCGCTTTAATCGGTTAATTATTGCCTTTTGTGGCGTAAGCTGCTTTGGAAACTTCAAACGACAGGGACAACAACTAACGAGCCCGGCGAACGCTAAACATTGAAATAAGAACACGTGCTTTTTCGAAGGATGCTTCTGAGCAGTTTCCCACAGCAGTTGTCATGCAGGGCATTTATATTTTCGTTCTTTGCGTGTTTTCAAATTCAGCGTAACTTGAAGTAGATGGACTGCTTGTTTTCTAGTTCGAAAAAAATTGGCACGTTGTGAGCTTGTTGCTACTCTCGGAAATCTCTCGGTTTACTTAGCGTAGTGTGTAGTGCAAAACATGCGCTATAATTGGTTTCATTGGATTTGTCAGCGTTCAGAAGTATTCCCTCGATTAAACGACACTTTTAAGTACGCTTATTTTGTTTATAAAGTACTCTAATATGCTTATTTAGGAGAAAAAGTTGCACTGCATGCGTGGAACATCAGCAACCAGAGTACCTTTCAAGGTCTAGGAAATATAGCATGGCCACTAGTGTCTCACGCAAAAACTAATCCCAAACTGTCCTTTCCTTGTGAGCTTTTAGTGTTGAAGCCACACCGAGGATAAAAACGAAGGCATGAGTGTATTGGGTTCCGAGCCATTTAATGTTTAGAGATACGGGCGCGAACCTGCGTTGTCTACTGCGCACAAAGCTACAGTTTAAAGAATGCTGAAACAATAATAGCCTTGCTGAGATAAAGCTCACCTCTATGCACGAACAGAAGCTCGCCGACAGGCGAAAGGCTGCTTGAAGTTATAAACATTACAAAATCACTTACTTCGCATTGCCGGGTGTTTTCCGTGCGCAAACATCTCTTACGACAGATTTTGTGGGGCCATACCTTCCTTCAGAATATATTTCTGTCACCACGAGCAGCAGAAAAAAAAAAAAAAGCTTTTTCTGTCCTCCGCGCGGTGAAACAACCGAGGGCATTGAGACCCGGCGTACTAGCCCGTCACGTTCCAAACATTCAATTCAAGCACTGAATTCCCCGCGTCCACTCAACTTCAAGTAAATAAACGCTTCTAAATTGCAACAACAATGCGACAGAGGCGCGTGAAGTACTTGTTAATTAAATTGTCCAACTCCACGCTTGAAAACGCCATCACCCGTACCTCTCGCCTGCACAGCGCTGCCACCGCTGGACCCTTTGGGCGGGGCGCGGAGGCAAAAAGGTCACGTGTAGCCAACCGGCCTATCGCAGGACGCGGCGGCTGGATCAAGACCTTTCGCTACTTTTGAAACATACAGGGACTTTACGCTCCGGTGACGCAAGGGCGGGGATACGGCTTTTGTCGTCTGCTACGCTCTGGCTGAAACAGCAGCATTTTCGCACGGCGTTCCTCGAGTACTAGCTGCATTTTCTTCTAATGATATTTATTGAGATGACTGTTAGCATTACATGAGTTTAAGAAACGTTAACATTTAACATATCTTTTGTTTACCGACAGCCATCGCGGTCAGGTTCATGCCCCCGAGTTCGTAGCGTCGCTCACTGGGATGGATGGCGTTGAAATAGCTTACGTGAAAGCGCGAACGCCCCCACCAAGTGAATTAAAGAGAGTCTCCGCTGCTTTGAAATCGCAGCGCGATCAATTTTGCGGCTTATTGGCAAAATTCAGCGTTGTGTAAACAGACGTGAGATGAACGAAAATTCACGTTCCACTCCCAATTGTAGTCATGTGGACTTGTGCAGACACGACAGCCGACAAAATGAAATCGATAAGTTCATCGACCAGCATGTTATTGCGGACCACTAGCATAGATTGGGCGAGCTGGATGCAAGTAAGATCGCTCGGAATGAAACGCCAGCAGTGGTGAGCGTGGTACAGTTCGACTCTTATGATTAGAGATAGATACGTTCATGAGCCGCATTCATGTTTTCGATCGCGCAGTGCTGCCTACTCGACTGTGCGAGCCTGCCAATGGTAATGACAGGATGGCGCGCACTATGTTTCTAATGCCTGGGCAACGCGATCCGCTGCAGTGTTCGCGTTTCACTTGACACCGATAGTACAGCTTCGTAAACATTAGGAAAAATCGGCGAATGTGTCCAGGAAGAAGAGAAAGAGAGCTCTTTGCCACCATTCTTTTGGCCCCTGTGGCTGATTATTGTGATTCTTTACCGTGCTGTAACAAGACTGAAAGGTAGGAGCCTTAGATTCCACATAAATTGCGAAAATTGACCGTCAGCGTCCCGCGTCGCCAGCGTCAACACGAGAGATGCGAAAATTCATCACATGATCACGTCATCATGACATCCCAGACCGACAAAATTTGTGACGTCATAACATCATGTCACATGATTACGTCATCACATGACATCGTCGCTTTGCATTGCCTCCGTGATTGGTGGGCCGATCTCGGAGGCGATGCAAAACCAGGTGATGTGTAGAAAGCTTCAATGCAAAACCACGTTACGTCCAGAAAGCATTCGGAGGGGGGGCGGCGAAGGAACAATACATCGACTCAAGAAAAAGATGGCTTTCGCCTTCGAGTCAACTTAGGCAAATGCATAAGGAACTCGAGTCTCTTTAGTACAGTGCTCGCGCCAAGCCGCATCAGGAGTCGATCGTTGAGACTGATTTACAGTATTTTATTGCAAATACATCTTTCGATGCGAAAGCTTTATATTTATCAACGTTAGTATGATTACACTAATTCTGTTCAGCATATTTTCAGACCACCGTGAACGAGTGAACAAACGTCGATTTATTAACGTAAGGAATAAAATATGTTGCAAAATATAGAACAAAAACAAAAGAAAATCACTCCGGACAACCTACCGATATTTCATATGCCCGTCGCGCATCCCCTTTAGACTCGCCCTGTTTATTTCGTGTTTCAATTTAAAGTACTTACGACGCGCTTACACAGCAGCTGCTAAAAATGTGTATTTAATCAAACGTTGTTGCCGGTAACGCCACTTAATTTATTTGAATGACATCACACGTCGTTTGTCATGCGCTTGAAACTCCGAAAAGAGGAATTGAACCGAAGGCACAGGCTTGGCAACCGAACACGCGCAGCACGCGGTATACATTTATTGCGCTTTAACGCAGACATGGAAGCTGAAGCCCGAACGCTGAAGTCAGTTATCGAAAACGGGCAGGAAAGTCATTTTGAGTGCGCCACGGCCATAGAACAGTCGCGAAAAGAAAAATTTACCATAGAAGCAGATGTACACATGGATGACTAGCAGACGACAACAGGAGCAATCGACACAGAACGTGCTCCTGACGGCAACTCCGCTCGATTTCGCTGTGCATTTTGCTTGAACATTCAGTAAAAATTGCTTTATCAACTCGCCCACCAATGTTTCAATAACTCGAGCGCGATAGACAGGCTGGCAGCGTCGAGCAGCCTTCACGTAGCGAACGCGCGCGCGATCCGAGTCCTCTCCCTGACGTCACACGCGAGAGGGCGCCACTCCAAGATCTCGAGGCGAATACCGACCTCCAAAATGAGTAAAACCTGGACGCCGGTTCCGAAATAATGTTTTTTGTTTCGCGGTTCTGTTTCAAGACATGGTGACCACGTGGGGTGCCTCACGAAAACAATGCTTTAGACCAGTCATGCCAGTGTAGCTCACGCACATGCCTATTATGAATATATATATATATATATATATATATATATATATATATATATATATATATATATATATATATATATTGCCTGGAGGCAATCTTTTTGCGACATGGCGCGCCGCGCGTCCTTTTGAGTGACCGCGGCAAGGCGTTTCTCTCGAAACTACTAGAAGACGTTCTCCATGCTTGTCACACCATCCATAAGACGACTTCCAGCTACCATCCCCAGACTAACGGCCTCACGGAGCGCTTTCATCGAACTCTGTCCGACATGATCTCCATGTACATCAACGCCGACCACACCAACTGGGATACCATCCTGCCATTTGTCACCTTTGCGTATAATACCGCTACGCAGCGCACCACGGGTTACTCCCCATTCTTTCTCGTCTATGGCCGTCAACCGACATCACCGCTCGACGTCTCCTTTTTTGATGTCCCTCTGGCGTCGTCGGCGTCATCGAGTGAGCACCTACTTTCTCGCCTGGCCGCTTGTCGCCACCGCGCCCGTCTCAATACGGAAGCAAGTCAACAAGAGCGCAAGACTCGCTAGGATGACGTTCACCGCGTCGTTCAGTTCAATCCTGGAGACGAAGTACTGCTGTGGACCCCAACGCGGATTCCTGGCCAGTGTGACAAGTTTCAGCCCCGTTTTATCGGCCCGTACGCAATTGTCGACCAGACGTCGCCTGTGAACTATCGGGTAACTCCCGTTGTCATGCCTTCCGATGGCCGTTCCCGTGGCACGGAGGTTGTTCACGTGTCACGCTTAAAACCATTCGTGCGACGCGTACAGCACCGACGTGAACAGCGGCCAGGTTGGCCGCTTCCGCGTGCGGGGGAAGTTAGTGTAAGCACAATATTCACAGCATTTGTCCTTCATCTTCGTCACCTGTATATAATCATCATCACTGTGAGCGTCTTCTTCTTTCGAAAGGCTGGTTAGGCGACTCTGTCGAATAAACGTCGTCGAGACCACAACGGTGCTGCTGTCTTGCAATATATATATATATATATATATATATATATATATATATATATATATATATATATATATATATATATATATATATATATATATATATATATATATATATATGGGACTAACATTGTCATGTGTGGGCCGCGGGCCGCATGCGCTTGTTTGAGACCCCTGTCTTAGGTGAATCCGTAAGGGAACCCGCGAGCTTTGCTTCTTTAAAATCAGCCGCGACTGATATAGCCACTGAAGGGGCAGTAGAAAACCGTCCGCTCGGGAGTCGGAGATAGTCGAGTTCGCTCACTGCAGCCGACTTCCCGCGAGCGCGCGCGGGTGCGTGCTTGCCGCGCGTCTTTCAGCGATGAGCTTGCTCTGCAT
>JALIZH010000212.1:0-18612 GCA_030522465.1 Rhipicephalus appendiculatus
TCACTCACGTCTTCAACACTTTAAACTATCTTTATTACTCGCACCCACATAACAGGCCGTTGAAATGCATCAATGAAAGCAATTAGCTCCACGGCTGCTTGACCATCCTTTTTTGTCGATGCAACAGGCGAAAGTTAAATAAACGGGAAAGGATGTGCGCCTGTGGCGAAAAAGGAGTGTACACATTATTATTCATCGATATACGTAAAAAATGTTCCTTATTCTTGCTTTAAAAACGACGTTTAGTCCGTATTTGACAGGTACTCTCGATCCCAGGCTTGCAAAACATGCTCCTTACCTTACTGAGGCGGCCCTAAGGAAATGAAGGTAGAAGGAAGCTTTCAGAATAGGCTGGCTCCCTGAAGGAGCTTCTTAAGATAAGGAGGCATGAAGGGCTCCTCACGTAAGGTAAGGAAATTGTCTGAGGTGAGGAGCGTTTCAGAATACGGGCCTTTGAGAGGGAGAGCGTTCGTTCGTGCTACTCTGCTCTGGCACGAACGACGTGAGAAGAGTACGTTGAACTCAAAGGCACCGACGCATTTTCACTGAAAACAAGCATTCTGCATTCTTTTGTTCATGCGGTCAGGTCATCTTCCTCTCGGCGCTGTCTCGGCAGAGACTTACATGTACTGAACAAGTAAAGTCTCTGCCATGAATACTTCATGCGTTCGCGTTTAGCACCCGTCATGAGAAAGGAGAATGCCTGCCAAATGCGCTCCGCGCTATTTTTATTCGTCTAGTTACTTCACTCCCAGGCTTTAGGGTAACTACTTGTCCTTAGTAGACTTATTCCTTTACCACTTCCAGTTGCTCACTACTATAGTGCCTAGAATATCTGCTAGGCACTGTATCACTACCTATCGCAAAGAGGTGGTCTTTTCTGAGTGTGTTCAAAATTACTTTACTATTGTGCATATCAATTTGCGGACTACCGTTTGCTTTCCTTGTCTAATTCAATATTCATGACTTGCAATTCGCTGCTGAGTCAATACAATGTCGTCACCGACATCCAGGCAATGTCATCGCCGAATCGCAGTTTACTACGGTACTCTCCATTAACCATGGGTCGAACCATAAGAGTGAAGTAACTGGAAGAATGGAGTGGAGCGCATTTGGCAGGCATTTTCAAATAAAGAATGGGAGTTCAGCATTATCACTCAAGAGAAAGGTCTATAACAGCGGTATATTAGCGGTACTATCCTACGGAGCAGAAACATGTAGCTTTACGAAGAGGGTTAACCCTATATTGCAGGAATTATGAGAAAATCATTTGAAAAAATCATTTGATCATTTTTTATCATTAACTACACGAAGAAGTACATGTACAAAAACGTTCAGATTTATTGTGACTGTATTAATGAAGATAATGGTTTGTGCCAGATATGCCACACTATGCAAATGGGCGAGCAAAATTGCTGCCATAGCTGAAAAACAAAAGCTCACTGATTGCGGTCTTTTAGCGTGATTTGTGGAATAAAGCAAAGCAATTGCTTCCTGCGTTCAGGCATAATTGGACATTTTGGTTAGTGCATCTGACTGCCGACATCTATGTGCAAGATGGTCGCCTACACGTTTGCCTGTTCGCATGGTGCCGCCTTGCTATACCTTTCCTGCCCGAATTACCAACCACTGGCTTGTGGTTGTGAGTGTCAGTTGCCGACAAATCCTAAAAGCTAAATATCGCCGTGCACTGGCTAGACCTCACATAATTTTTTTCATGCACCCACGCCAACAATGTAACAAAAAATTGCCAGGTACTGTTGCTGGCACTCGAGACTTTCGTGAAGCATCTCGAAACCTACCACCACAATGAAATCTGGTGAAACAGAGCTGCGCTGCATCATCTCAAAGGCTTCCTTTTAGATGTGAAGCATCTTATGGCGAAGCTTAATCCGGTGGTGGTGGTGGTGGTGGTGTGACGCGTGACCCCCCTTACTGCGCATGCGCCAACCCTTTCAAAAAAGAATAATTTTTAAAAAAAACCTCCTCTCCCCCTCTCTCTCCTCATGACATCCCTCCCCGCGGCAATCACACCCTCACTGCGCATGCGGCTCCCCCTCCTCTCTCCCCACCGCCCTCTGTCCTCTAGGCATCCCCGCCCGCGGCGTCCACACTCCCACTGCGCATGCGCGTCCCCCCTTCTCTCTTCTCTCCCCTACGCTCCCCCCTCTAGGCATCCCTGCCCGCGGCTAGAGGTGGCTAGAATGGGGAAGGTGTGATGACCGTAGCGGCGCGCTCATTGCCTAGCGAGGCCCCACTGCGCGTTTTGTCGCCGCTAGCGGGAAATTTGGCGGGTCGGTCAGGGGCGCGGTTGGCATGTGCCGACTGTGATCATGGGTTGCTCGTGTCTCGTAGGTAACGGAGCAGCGCAAGTTAGCTGCCGCTGTCAATGAAGTACGGCCTGTTTTCTTATCGCTTCCCGATTCCTTGAAGGAGAGAGCGTCAGCGAATGTTGTCGATTTTTTGAAGCGCGCTGAAGAATTGAAAAAAAAAAGGAAAACGCAGAGATGGTGCTTTGTGGCAGGTTGCGACGGCGGATACAAGGCTTGCGGTGAAAGACTCTCTTTCGTGCACCTGCCGGCAAGGATGAATTTGAAAAGTGGGCACGTGTTATACCTAGGGCGGACAAGCCACTGCAAAAGAATTCTGCACTTTGCGAAAGGCAGTTTGGCCCATAGGTATAAAATTCGTACATGTTTAAATAGAAAAGATGAGGTTTACAAGTGAACACATTGGCGTGTTTAACGGCCTGGTGTGACACACGGGTCACACCGAGCAGCAGAGCTGCAGTGGAAAGAGCCAGACTAATTCAGATGATCGGTTGTTCTTGTACTTACATTGGCATCTTGCTCCACGTGGACGCATTTGGCCAATGTGCCACAAATTGGCTGCAGGGAGCATGCAGCTTTTTTCACAAGATCGGTTGTCGGGTTCTACACCAGTACGCGTGTCAATTTTCGGCTGAAAGGGCTAAACCAGCATGCTACGCAGAATAAAGCCAAGAATGTGAATCCCTGTGTTATGTAATGTTTTAATGTGCTGTTTCTAATAAACTTGTATCAAGCAACCAGTCTTGTAGTCTTGTACTTTAGTGCATTCCTCTACCGCATTGCAGAATAATTGCATTGCCTTCCACCTTTTCAGTACTACAATAAAAGCTCGTTAATTCGAACTCTGGTTAATTCGAACTTACGGTTAATTCGAACTGACGCCTTAGTCCCGGCACAGCCTTGCGTATTTATATGGGGGAAAACTCTGTATATTTCGAACGCGCTTCGACAACGGTATCCGCAACAGTTAATTCGAACTGAGAGCCCCCGGGCTTTCATCGTTCCTCGCACAATTGGACCCAGAGTGGTGCCAATGTGTTGCGCAACCAAGCCAAACCAAATTTACTAGAGATGTAGAACAACAAATCAGCAGCATTTCTCCGCAGATAAGAATTCGCACGCTGCGGTGGAGCTCTTGGGCAAGCTGCAAACGATGCTCATGGAGTGGCGACAGAAGAAGCGCAAGCAAATGCAACTTGCCAATTTTAATTTTGATTGCGTTAACACTTCCATCTAAGTAAACGTAAAGGAATGCGCTGTCCGCGCACTGTGTATCGTCCCTTCTCTGTCCTCGTCGTTTAAGCGCTGTTTTTTTTTGTCTTTCGTTATGCAACACCAACTGGCCCAACGTCCTGCTCAATGAATGTTGTGGAGCGTAAATATATAGCGTCATATATATCGACCTTAAGGCTCACTGATCACATGCATGTCACTGCTCGTTTCTGACGTATCACTTACCGATAAAACAATTCTGTTCGTTGTCCGAGCTCCATGAACTAAATTCACGAAATAACCCGCCACAGACGTGTGGTATCGCCTAATTCGTGATAACGAGTCCAAAGGTAGCTTCTTTGGGTTCTGTCCGCACAGTGTGGCGCGACGTCCGCTCATTCTAGCGCCCTCGCTTTAATTTTATAGTCCCCTTCGAGTTCGAATTAACGAGCTTTTACTGCATTACAATCTAAAATGTATAACTAATCTACGAGCGACAAATGCAGGGTTGTTGCAACCTGCTGGTCTGCGGGAGGAATTCCTCTAAACCACATTTCGCCTGACAAGCGCGCCCACCTCTCAAGAGATGGCCGCTCGAAATCGAACTCTGTATCGGCTGCGTGGTCGGCGCTTGTAGATTACACGTGAAATTAGAGCGCTGAATCATTTCGTCAATTTCTAGACGTCTAAAACACTAAATAAAAAAATGGAAGGACACTTTGTACATTCCAAAGTGTGTTCGGCGAAAGCGTGCGGCCATTCCGCTGATTATGCCATGTCTTTTTTCTTTTACACTCTCAGTGGGATAAGACACAAACCGAATGGGTGCGTGTTTTCTTCTTGATTTTTTTACCGCAAATCGCAGCGAGACGCGAGACTCATCTTCCTCCGTTCGCATGCGTTAGTATTTTCTCGCGCTTTGCGCATCGTGCAAACGCCATCCGCGTCCCAGCTCTTAAATTGACGGACCCTTTGTAAATTGGAAAGTGTATTCCGTGAACGCCTGGGTCCATTGAGACGGCGTCGGTCAGAATGATTGCAAACTCTGGGCACGGCGACGCTACGCAAGCAGAGCGCGAGCGCAATAGAGTCCGACGCGACCGGCGTCCGTCGGCGCATCCCCGCGGCCACCTGGCTCCGTGCCAGAGCTCGGACGGACGGACGGACGGACAGACGGATGGATGAACGGACGGACGGACGAACAGACAGACAGACGGATGGACGGACAGACGGACGGACGGACGGACGGACGCCGGACGGAGGTCGGACGGACACCGGACGGACACCGGACGGACGTGAGCATGAAACATTAAAGGCTTTCGCCTTAAAGATTACGCCATCTCCCGCTAAAGGGAACCATGTGTAGATGCGAAGCAGCGGGCGCTAACGCTTACACTGGCGGTGGCGTTGACGCTGGCGCTCATCACAGCGTTGCACAGGAGATAAACTTGGGGGGCGCAAAGCACGCAGTGATGGACCGGTGTTTCCTACTGGAACATCCCAATCGCTGCTAATGGGCAATGAGAGACAGAAGACTCGGACTGGACACAGAGACCCGCAGTCCGCTTTTAGTTAACGCGCACGCTGCGAATTTTTTATGGTTCGACAACGCACACGAGAAATCTCCCACCGGCACCAACTTGCACGTCAAGATCCATTGCCATATATACGGGGTGGCCAGTGAACGGTTGTGCAGCGCGAGCAGTCGGTTTTTTCAACTAAGAAACTCGCTAGCAGACGCTGCCTGCGTCGGCGTCGCGAGGCGAGAGAAGGGGAGCGTAGGAGAGGGGAAGACGCGCATGCGCAGTGGGGGTATGGACGCCGCGGGCAGAGATGCCTAGAGGAGAGAGCTGGAGCGTAGGAGGGGAGAGAGGGAGGGGACGCGCATGCGCAGTGAGGACGTGGCCTCCGCGGGGACGGATGCCTAGAGGAGAGAGAGGTGGAGAGGTGTTTTTTTTATTTTTATTTTTTTAATAGTTTGGCGCATGCGCAGTGGGGGGTGTGGACGGACGGACGGACGGACGCCGGACGGACACCGGACGGACGTGAGCATGAGACATTAAAGGGAAAGGGGCCCTCAACACTTTTCAAGACCTCATTGTTTTACATATTTTACTAGCGGGTTGTGTAGACTGAAGGCTGAAGAAATTAGTGCAGCAAAAACGGCAGTGATAGGGGCACGCATTCCGAAGTTATTCCGCCTAGAAAATTCAAAATACAATAAAATTGACGCCTGCCCTCAACTCGATTTTTGGCGGGGTCACCTGACCACGTTTCCCTCGCCCTGTGACGTAGGATGACTCGCCAATGAAATGAACTGAAAGCTCTTACGTACCGGAAGCTTGCATGTCATATTGCCCGTTAATTCCAACGTATTGAGACGCCGTTGCGAAGGTAACAAAAATTGAAGGACACTTAGTACATTCCAAAGTGTGTTCGGCGAAAGCGTGTGGCCATTCCACTGACGGACGGACGGACAGACCGACATCCGGACAGACACCGGACGGACATCCGGAAGGACGGACGGACGGGCGGACAGACTGACATCCGGACGGACGGAAGGACGGACAGACGGACATCCGGACGGATGGACGGACAGACAGACATCCGGACGGACGGACGGACGGACGGACAGACGGATGGACGGACGGACAGACTGACATCCGGACGGACGGACGGACAGACGGACATCCGGACGGGCGGACAGACTGACATCCGGACGGACGGACGGACATCCGGACGGACGGACGGACATCCGGACGGACAAACGGACATCCGGACGGACGGACGGACATCAGGACGGACGGACGGACATCCGGACGGATGGAAGGACATCCGGACGGACGGAAGGACAGACGGACATCCGGACGGACTTCCGGACGGACGGACGTACAGACGGACATCCGGCCGGACGGACGGACAGACGGACATCCGGACGGACGGACGGACGGACAGACGGACGGACGGACATCCGGACGGACACCGGACGGACGGACACTGGACGCCGGACGGACACCGGACGGAGGGACGCCGGACGGACACCGGACGGACGTGAGCATGAGACATTAAAGGCTCTCGCCTTAAAAAATGTGGTGCTCGAAGAGTGAACCGCACCTGCGCAACAAGGCAGCTCGCGAACGCCTCTATAATTTTTTGTAGTTTTAGTGATCTATCTTGTTGCGACGGCGTCTCTATCAACGCTCTTACATTCAGTTTCTTCAAACAACGGCGCCTGGAGCGTTACCGGCGCGTTTCCTCCAGTGCCGTGGCGTTCTGCACATTCTTTCGCGGCGCTGCAGTTTTCAAGTTGAAAAGCTTTAGTCTATTCCGCGTTCAGTGAAAAAGTACGCTAAAGGAAAAAGAAATGCAATAATATTCTTTATTTTGATGCAACGCCGCAATTACATCTAACATTACATTTATTCAATCACAGGCCTGCGCCATCTATCGTCATTTCCGCCCACAATAGTTCTGGCGAGCGCCACTACGTGTTGATGCGGTCAGCACCGATGTTTTGAACCGTTAGAGGGCCCCTTTAAAGGCTTTCGCCTTAATATGCCCGAAAACACTGCAGCGGTAAAACTGAGCGCGGTGGAATCATTTGCCCGCCCAGAGGTAAGCAGGCGACGCAAGAAAAGCACGGCGCCATGCACGGCGCCCCCGCCGGCAGCGCCACCGCGCGGCAGGAACGCGCTTTTGGGCCAGCCTTCGGAGGCCGGCCATCACACCTCCCCATTCTAGCCACCCTACCGCGGCGTCCACACTCCCACTGCCCATGCGCGTCCCCCCCCTCTCTCTCCTCTCCTACGCTCCCCCTTTCTCTCCTCGCGACGCCGACGCAGGCAGCGTCTGCTAGCGAGTTTCTTGGTTGAAAAAACCGACAGCTCGCGCTGCACAACCGTTCACTGGCCACCCCGTATATATGGCAGTGTATCTTGACCTGCAAGGTGGTGCCGGTGGGGAGATTTCTCCTGTGCGTTGTTTAACAATAAAAATTCGCAGCGTGCGCGTTAACTAAAAAGCGGTCTGCGGGTCTCTGTGTCCAGTCGGAGTCTGCTGTCTCTCAATGCCCATTAGCAGCGATTGGCATGTTCCAGTAGGAAACACCGCTCCATCACTGCGTGCTTTGCGCCTCCCCAGTTTTCTCTCCTGCGCAACGCTGCGATGAGCGCCAGCGTCAACGCCGCCGCCGGTGTAAGCGTTAGCACCCGCTGCTTCACATCTACACATGGTTCCCTTTAGCGGGAGATGGTGTAATTTTTTTGTTTGCATTTGCATTGTGCAACGAAACATAGATGGCACCATACTGCACATTTCATCACTCACATGCATACTGTGCCAAATCTGGCACATACCGATTTCCGACTTTATACCGCAGTGGGAAAAGGGATTGAGAAAAGCCTTAATGAGCATGACTATATTTTTTACTTGCTTTTGAAACTATAAAATGGTTGCAAGAAAAATATAGCAGTCACTGTTGTTCGTGATCAGAGCTCGCACGTGCACTGTAAAATCTATTTCATGTCTAGATTTCACACTGCTCTTGGGCTGGCAGCGCTTTTTTTATATTTAGTGCACGTAACTATAAGGTTCACTCTAACTGTGTCACATTCTCCACTGGTCCTCTCGCACCCGCTATAAAAAATGTTACGTGCCAAATATGTGACGCCATGCAATCGAGGGTTTCAAACTTAAATTGCGGACGACGGAGTGAGCCATGGAAAGAAAATGATACACGTAACAATAAGATACAAGAAGAGAGTAGAGTGGACCAGGGAACAAACGGCTGTTAAGAACATCTTAGTCAGAATCGAAAAGAAGGAATGGGTATGGGCGAAGTTTGCGGCGCGAGGGCAAGATAGCCGCAGGTAATCAAGAGTCGCAGAATGGATTGTAAGAGAAGGCAAGTGATTGAGAATGAGACGGAAAGGCAGGTCCGCAGATTAGATTCAGAAGTTGGGAGCGATAACGTGACCGCAGCCAGAACAGGACCAGGTCTTTGCCCTGCAATGGACGTAGTGAGCCTGATAACGGTGGTTATGATGAGAATGATAAGAGGATAGCACAGTACTGTTGTCCTTCCAGTAGCTTCAATAAGTTAAAATAGGTGCAGCAACACTGGCCGCACAGGAGCCCTCGAAAGTGCGCAATCATTAACCATGCATCACTACTCTTTCCCGAGGTCAACTCGAAAAACTGGGGCCCGAGTTTGTGGATATCTATCTGAGGTCTATATTATGCGAGATGTATTACTAATAGAAGCTACATGGAACACAAAAAGCCTCTAGCAGAAGCATGCAAACATTGTATCCGCGTCAACGTAACAAAATAGAACTATGTTGTGATTTCAAACTATTATCGAGTCTCATCGACACAGCAGTCAATTTGGCAACAATTTGGGTGACACTAATGCTTCTGCCCTTTGTAATACTTGTAACATGGTGGTAGCGTAACAAATTATTAGGCAAATCAATTTTTATTGTAGGTTCATAAACTGCATAAGGAATCGCACAAACAAATAATTACAGAGATCGATCGGTGGTTCCGAGCAGCATATCAACACCAGTTCCATATCTACAATCAAGCAAGCCCGAATTACACTCGTTTTGTCGCTTCCAACCGAACTAGACCTGAAAGGCAGTAACTACTGGTGGCACAATATTTCAAGCCATGTAGAAGCTCCGCATCACGCTTTGAAGTTGGCGAGGTCCCCTACCTTACCACTATCTGGGTGTTCTCTGTCAAAATGTTTATTGTAATTTCGAAGCAAGTTCGAAGCAGGACGGCTAACTTTTAGTCGCACATACGTTTCATAGCAAGGCTGCTTTCGAGGGTTCCAGAGGGAGAGATAGATAGACACGGAGAAGAGAGGGAAAGAATATAAATGATAGAATTTTTTAGCCTTTAATGATGCGCTGTGGGACGTATATTTATCAATGAGACTCTATTTAAATTTCAATTGTTTTTGTCATTTCGTGATTTCGCCGCGAAAAGATATTATCTGGCATACCTGTAAAGGTACTTGAAGGTGACGACACATGCATTCGTCGCGCCAGACTGTCTACTCCAGTCGGATCCTGGCTAGGCGAGAAGACTGCCCGTTCCCTCTGTCCTTGTTCTGAAGTTGCTCATTCACGTCCCGTGCATTTATCGACGCAGGCTGATATGGTTATTGAAGAACAGAGGACCGCCATCCACCATGTTATGCAAAAACTGTATGCAGTTCCACTCAACGTGCAAGCTGTAGGAAGCACGGAGCAGTGTTTACGTGCCCAACAGCGACGCTCGCGTTAACGGGTGAGCGCACGCTGGCGTGGCAAGCATGCAGCCTTCTCGGCTTACTACAAATGGCTATGCCATGCTTTAGACTACACATGGCTATACTATGCTTTATCTTCCCCTCCTTCTTTCCCTTCCCCTCACCCTCACTTCTCCTTCCCACATCTTGCTACGCTATATTAAGGCATGGCTATGCTATATGTAGCTGTGCTATACATAGTTTTGCCTGAGTGTGCTATGTTTTATCCTCTCTGCTCATCCGGGGTTGTAAGTTTTTATTAAGCGAAACGTTCTGAAATGAAGCTCAAGATATGTACAAATGTTGTACGCGTAGACATATGAATAGTCGCATATGTTTCAAATAACCAGTTGTTTACAGTTGCGAAACGATGCCAACAGCAAAATGGCTATCACCAACACCAGAAGCGGTAAGCTGACATGTAGCGCTTGTGCTTGCGAGAATGTTAGCCCTGGGTAGTGCTACGTATACCAACTGCAGTGGATGGCGCTTAAGTATGCGATTGACGTTAACCCGACATAACTCCTTCATCATAGGAATACATATGTAATTTTTTAAATAATATATAACCAGCACTGCAAACACAATTGACGTTTCACCATCTTTACGCCTGCATAGGAGCCGATCACGAGAGCGCCCAGACCTAGGCGGCTAGATAGATGGATGGATAGATAGATAGATAGATAGATAGATAGATAGATAGATAGATAGATAGATAGATAGATAGATAGATAGATAGATAGATAGATAGATAGATAGAAACGCCAAAGTGCTTGGAGTACGCACAGAAATGCTTCGCATTTAAAGTAGTGAGCGAGCTCCAAGAAATGGCTGTTGTGTAGGTCCGCACGACCTTTTATTGCGATAGCAATTATATGGGCCGTCTCGACGGGTTTTTCCTGTCGCCGTCATGTCGCGTACAAAATCCAAATTGATGAGAACACCCAGCGCATCGTACGTTCTAGCCGCGGGTAATAGCGCGCTAGCGGAGGCGACGAACGCGGCTGAAGAGGAGATCAAACAAGCCGGCCCAACTCCGTCGTTCCGTGGCGCATGCGATAAGCTCCCCGCGCCTGTTAGACCGGCCGTCGCATGCTCAACCAGAGAGGAAAAGCCCCGCCCGTCTTTAACGAGCGTGAAAAGACACGAGGAGGGGGGGGGGGGGGGTGTCCCCGAGCAGCAGCGCGACCTTTGGTTTTACGAGCGTGGTCGTCGCTGGCGCGCGCGTTATCTCGCTCTCTCGGCAGCCGTCCGCAGGCGGCTCGCATACCCTTCTACGTGCTGCGCTCTCAACGCGAAGAGAATGTGCGAAGAGTGTCCCTGGAGGGACCGTATGCTCTTAAACCAGCCTTTTGTAGGGTTGCATGAAATCGGATCCAAAAGAGTTAGCTGTCAGCCTCACTTCATATAACCTTATAATTTCTTAGTATCGCATTCATTGCTTCACCCTTGCGGTGAAACTGACTTTTCTTCTCTGTCTGCTTTCAGTGGCGGCAATAAAGTTATTTCTGCGATTGTATTCACCAATTACGAAATATTGTGGCGGGCTCATGATATGGTCATCTACACTCGAAAGTGTGGGATCGTACAGGTACACACGTCGCCGGCACGCACGGCCTCCGCGATCACACGCCGGAGAAACTACGGGCAGGCAGACAATTACAAAGGCCACATGCCAGGCGGAACGTTTCTTCCAAGTGTTACTAATGTAGTGGTGAAAGAGCAAGGGATTCGCCAGTGGGACGCTCGCTCTGTGCGACGCGCGAGCGCTGTTCACGAGCTGTTGGTGCCGAGCCTGTTAGACTGTTTCCTCGCTGTGCCGGCTTCCTGCCAGTTACCAGACGTCGTCAAATAAACTCCCTTGCAAAGTGGTGGAGGTGTGCTGGGTAATTAAATCTGGAACTTCGAAGCCGGAAGCTGCCCACTGCCCCGACAATGCCTGAAGAGACCGCCGAGCAAGGCACCACCCAGCAAAGCACGGCCCAGTCCTTCACTGGTAATCGTGCCTACAACCCTGCGTCAGCGAGATCCCCCCTTCTTCAGCGGCACCGAGGACCAAGATGTAGAAGACTGGCTGTTGTTGTTTGAAAAGGTGAGCGCCGCCAACAAATGGGACGACCCCTCGAAATTGGAATATGTCCCATTTTATCTCAAAGATGTCGCCAGCCTGTGGTTCTACAACCACAATTCCGAATTCTCGACATGGGCCGCTTTCAAAACCATCTTTTGCTGCAGTGTTTGGTCGCCCAGCAGTACGCAAGCTCCGCGCCGAGCCGTGCCTGCGCGCACCGTGCGCAAAAGCAGGGCGAGACTTTCACTAGCTACATCGAAGATGTTATCGACCTATGCAAGCGCCTGAACCCAGAGATGAGCGAGCAAGAGAAGATCAAGCAGATCTTGAAAGGCATATAGACGACGATGCCTTCCAAATGTTGCTGGCAAAAGACCCACGTACCGTATCTGAGCTTGTGACCTTGCGCCAGAGCTTCGAATAAGTTCGTAAGCAACGCGGCCTCAGTTCGGAGGTCGACGACAGTAGACGACTCCCTCGCCGCCTTGACCACCGGTGGTGACAACACCCTCCTGACACAGATAAAAGAATATGTGCGCGAAGAAGTGGCGCGACAGCTTTCATGCTTGTCATACTTGCCGACCACCGAAGCGCCCACAAACTGTCTAACGCCGACCATCAGACAGGCTATTCATGAGCAGGTCTCCCCGAGGCGTTGCCGTCCGCTTCCCCACCGACACCAGTCGCCGCGCCACTGACTTATGCAGCTGCCGCGGCAAGGCCACCTCATCGTCTGCCGGTATCGCCCCCGCAGCCCGTTCGACCGTCCACCATGCCATTATCAGGTACACCGCAGCGGTACGGAAATCCCTGGCGTACTGCTGACAACCGGCCGATCTGCTATGCTTGCGGAATTCCAGGCCACGTAGCACGCGTCTGTCGTCGGCGCTTCACGGTGAACCCGGATGCACCGAGATATGCTGACTACTCGTTTCGGCCTCCATACCGCGCGCCTTACACGCCACCTGAAGTTTACGAACGATCAAGGCGGTGATGTGGGCTAGTTGGTTTGAGTCACTTGTAGTCATATTTGTAGCGCAATAAACCCAGACGAAGACAAAAAATACAGAACACCTGTGTATGTGTTCTGTATTTTTTTGTCTTCGTCTGCGTTTATTGCGCTACAAATATGACTACAATTTACGAACGAGACCCTCCACCTGCTACAGACACCCAAACCTTCGCTTCTCGTCGCTCCCCTTCACCTTCACCACGCCGTCGTTCTGTGTCACCTATGCGTCGCCGACCCATCTCCACTGAGACGAAAAACTGAGTGCCGCAGCTCCGGAGGCACGAGCTGCGTCGTCGTCTCTTTGTGTATGTCCTCGCCTGCCTCCTGCCAATCTTATTGATGTGAACGTCGAAGGTGTACGAACACTTGCGCTCATAGATACTGGTGCCGGGGTATTCGTGATAAGTCAAAAACTCTGCCGCTCTATTCGTAAAGTCACGACGCTGTCTCCCGTGATGTCCCTCAGCACTGCGAGCGCACAACAAATTGAGCCCGTGGCAGCATGTACGGCCAAAGTGGTCATTCGAGACGTGTTGTACACCATCGAATTTCTTGTATTGGCTTCGTGCTCCCACGATGTTATTCTCGGATGGTATTTCTTATCGCGCCATCACGCCGTTGTCGACTGTGCCTTGCAAGGGGGTTTATTTGACGACGTCTGGTAACCTGGCAGGAAGCCGGCACAGCGAGGAAACAGTCTAACAGGCTCGGCACCAACAGCTCGTGAACAGCGCTCGCGCGTCGCACAGAGCGAGCGTCCCACTGGCGAATCCCTTGCTCTTTCACCACTACACTAAAATCGTTCCTATGCCGCCGCTTATCAAGTGAACAAGTGTGCTGCATCAATGAAGATATCCTTTTCTTGACATTGTAACCTCCCTGCTGCAGCGCCTTCGGGCTACTCGGGGAGTAATCATTGAATAAAGAAATAAAGCATGGAGGTATGCGCGCAAAGCAACATTTAAACAAGCTGTGATAATATACTCCAGAATCCAGAGATGACAGCTATATTGACATTGAGAAGGTATTTCTCGCCGGCTCGGTGCTGGAAGACCACCGTCAACCGGGCTGACGTTCGCAAACATTCTCTTCTTGTCGTCACAGTGTAATTTACAACGTCGATCGTCAGAATAGAGCCCGTAGAAGGTAATACTTTAAGCAATCCATACGCCTCTTAATTGCCTTGCGCGCCCAATTACTGAATCAGAGCCTCCATCAAATTCAGTGCATTTGTGTTCCACCACACATGTAATCCCAGACGTGAGCAGAAAATGTTCACATAAAAAAAAAAGATTACAATGCTTTGTTGTGGCAGTACATAAAGCCTTGCTCCTAATTTAGAATATGCTAAGGTGGCCTGCTCGTAACCATTACATTTTCCTCCAATTGAGTACACAGTCTACGTGTTTACTACTAATGTGGGCGTTACCTGTTCATCCTAAAAAAAATATGAACAATTTAGCTTAGGCTGACAAATAATTTACGAGGTCCAGTATGTCCTATTCCGCACATATCCGTATTGCAAAAACAATTGGCACTGAAATTGTACATATTAGAAGGTTCCGGTCAATTGTTATGTTACACATATCGACTGCAGCGAAGTAATGTAACAGCCAACTTACGCAAAAAAAATGCTTTGTTGGATCTCTCCCTTAGGTTCTGTCTCACTCTCGCACGCACGCTCTCTGATCATAGGTAGCTATAAAAAAGCTTTGGTGTGTATCAAAGGCGTATTAGAGGTTTAGTTATTTTGTAACGAAAACTTGTCACAATTTTCACATGAACAGGCGTCATTGCGAACTAGCTACGACGCTAATTTTATTGTCGATAGCTGATATATTTCCCGTAGGTTTTAAAACGGTCCCGTTTCTTAATTTTACATGCTATTCTTCAACAGTGGGTATTAAAAAAATCCGTTTAAAAGAGCTTTGCTACTCCATTCAAAAACAGCTAACTTAGCAAGTGTTCAAATTTCCATAGGCTCGTTTGCACGTAACAGTGGTGCCCGACTTTGTCCTCTGGCGACAAGGGGATTGGTCGCAGAGCATTGGTGCTACATTGTGTAGCAGCTTTGGAAGTCAGGTGACGTGTCGTCCTCCTTAACTACAAAATCAAATATCTGCTATAGACGAAAGATTGTATACACGCGGACCCATTCATACGTGACGCGTGAGTGATGAGAGAAACGGCAATCTACTATACGGGCGAAGGCAGGCTACCTTAATAGCCGTTCAGTTATAGGCTTTGCACTCGCGCGTAGAGCACGCAGGCCACCATCGAACGGACGACAGGGAAAGCCGCAACCACCTGCCACTCATGAAGGTCCACTGTGCTGAAGCGCCGGGCTGGCTGAGAGTTGCGGCGAGACACGGGAGCACCTCACGCCCAACTTGCGTCACCGGACGGGACAGCTGAAAATTACGACCGCTTCTTCTCCTAATGACTACTATTCAACGGTGGCCACCACAGAGAGGAGGCAATGGAAGCGTGCGGTGAAAGCGAACGTGGCTGACTGAGTTTCGCGTAAGTACACCGAAGTCCGAAGGGAAAGGTTGTGTGGGTCATCAACGCAGGGAGATATAAAGGCAGTCTCGGTATAGTCTGTGGTCTCTGGACTGTCGCTCTATTTTCGCTTCCCTGCGGTACTTCCCTTTATGTACTGTATAACTCTCCGCTTCGCTGATTGGGGAACGAAGGCTCCTAGCCACAGCGCTCGTGCACCTTGTTGAGCTCAGCCGAGCGGCACGCCGCATCGTGCCTACATCTGCAGTGACGAAGTAATCTACGCTTCGCTGATCCTGAGTGTGCTGCGGTTTTGGTTCTGGCGCGTTCGTTAAACAACCGCTACTTTCGCGGACAGCATAGTTCCTTAGCCACAGCAGAACAACCAGGCTGTCTATGTACATGATCATGTACATGTCCGTGCCCTTAATTCATTCTCTCTCTCTTTTTTTTTGTGTGGAGGGAACGTTGAACTAAGAGGACGACGTCACTGGCAACCGCCGCTTCCAGCACAGACACGCAAGTGCAGTAATCTTTTGTTCCCTCTTTCTGTCACGGGGTCATGTCCCGGTGGTTAGAAAAACTGTTGTCTTGCTCAGTCACGTCCAACTGCCTCTGGTGGAAACTGAAGGCTTTACGCACCACTGTCCTTCAACATTGGGTAGCGTCGCGTAAGATCAACATAACTTCCAAATATAAGTCTGAAGACCACGGCTCACGTCGTACCTAATATAGATTTCACTTTGACATAGCCAAGATTCAGACGGTTCGTGTTTGCAAACGATTGAAGTTTAGAACAAGGTGCTCGAATATGGTCAGTATATTGCAAATGAGCATGAAAAAAAAAACAAAAAAAAACGTCTCTTACACACAAAACTTTATTAGCCCAAGCTATGTAATATCAACAATTCCTGAACATTTCCCAATTGGGCTTTGCTGTAGTGTCCACTCAATTTAATCTAACGCTGTTACCTAAGCATATGCGTTAGAAAAATTATTTGTTTGTAAAACGCTCGACATTTTAAATTCTGTGTATACACAAAAACAAAAGTTGCTTCGAAGTAGTACAAATTTTGCACTGACGTTATAACAGATATCCCTTATAGGGGTAACGATATTTGTTTCATGGAACGGACATCTTTAGATGTCTCACTACGTAATGTATTTTTTGTTTTTGTTTTATCTCTTGTCCAATAACGCGAACACTGCATTCATCAGTGTGAAAACCGCAAACGCAAAGGCATTGTAAGATATGTTCGGCCAGTTGGTGCATAGCTGAGCAGGAATGTTTACTTTGATTATTTCAGGGATAATGTCGTTGCGCTGATTGAAAGGCGCGGGTGATTAAAGTAAAATATAGCTGCACAAGTGCGCGAGCAACATAATGTTATCTTTGTCCTTACCCCTTCGTGCCTTTATCTCAGCGCAACTACATTAATATGCCGTCCCAACTAGCTCAAGTTAGACCATTGCATAATCTCTTACTTGAGCTATGTGGCTTCAATGAAAGCTTCAATGGATCAGTCAACTCAAGTGACAATTCACATAATTCACTACGGCACATTACACAATCACGTCGCCGCTTGCAGTATAGCTAACCCTATACTAACATGTTCCGAATTAGTGCAAACCATGCAAAGGAAACCAAGGAAACCATGCAAAAGCCACCAACTAGCCAGATACATTGCGCGTAATATTCTTTCTTAAAATAATGTGCTCAAGGAGAGGTTGGTGCCTATGTTTGGGTCCTGCTACTCGTGATATTTTTCATTTTCATGTTGTAAAAAATCCTACCGTTACTGGTCTTAGTATAAGGTGGTGCGCTTGGAGTATTTCTCATTACATCGTGAATCGCGCATGCCTTTCCTACCGCAGTGAAAGATCGGCCGATCTGCATATTTAGGAGTAAATGGTGGTCAATATTATTTCATTACCTATCATCATTGAAAAAAAAAACTGGAGCATTGTGCGGAGACGGCATATCTTTGGTTTTATATGGGGATTTGAGTGAGCGGGTAATTGACGTTAGAATTTTTCTAATGCTGCTTACCCTCTTACGCAAAAGAGCATAAAACACACCAAGCCGTTCGTGAGCTCTTTATACCTTTTTTTTTCAACTTTCGTAGCGTAAATGTAAGGTGACTTTCATTTCGAAAAGCTTCTTCTCCAAATTTGAATGTTCACTAGCAATTTTCTTTGCACAAATATCTGGAACGAAAATATAAGGCAAAAGTCATGAAGCTATTAGTAATCGCTATGTGTCATCAGAGAGCCGGCTTTCTCATTGATATTAGTAAGAACACTAAAGTTTAGGTCAGTTGGTGGGTCATGTCAAATATGGCTACATCGCAAGGCTACTCATCTCTTCTCTTGTCCACGTGAAATTTGCATCGTAAGCATAATTAGGGTTGCTAGTGATGTATTCAGCGTCACGATTGGTTGAAGATGTCTCTTACCAGTACCTAATTTTATGTTGATTGTGTTTTATGAATGCGGGCCTGGATTATCAGTAAATCACCGAAATGACAGTATGTCAACAAAAATTTGATATTCAGATTTCTTTTGTCAGCCTTGTGCGTTCAACAGCAAGAAATTCAGGGACCTCATTTTCTTCAAATTATGCAATTTGCACGTTTATGGTGCATGCAGGAGTGTAGGTTGCTTAGCATATACTAAACCTTACTTGTCACTTTGTTTCCTGAGAATATGTAGGCGTCCGAGCAAAAAGTTTTGCGTCATGCTCTTCAAATTGGCAGTAAGGACGCAACTCCAATGCCTGTTTGGTTGTTTTAAATGGGAAGCATGTCATAGCGAACTTCGGCGACCTTGAGCGTATCTATCTATCTATCTATCTATCTATCTATCTATCTATCTATCTATCTATCTATCTATCTATCTATCTATCTATCTATCTATCTATCTATCTATCTATCTATCTATCTATCTATCTATCTATCTATCTATCCATCTATCTATCTATCTATCTATCTATCTATTAGAAGAACGGAGCGTTGGGCGAGTTGGTATTGCATTGTAAATGACATTTAGCGCAAAAGGACACACGAACACGAAAGGTTCGTGGTTTCTTCCTTTCGTGTTCGTGTGTCCTTTTTGCGCTAAATGTCATTTACAATACTATCTATCTATCTATCTATCTATACGCCTACGAATTTGCGCTCTCTAGACC
>JALIZH010000215.1:0-10319 GCA_030522465.1 Rhipicephalus appendiculatus
AATTTAAGCTCGTATCATGAATATCATGACATGCATGTCATAAATGACATGATTTACTCGCCACGGTCATTGCGCTCTTGCAGCCGTTTCGTTAACTTGACGTATAGCAAAATAAGTATGTCACGACAAGAGTGCATGACGAACATAACTGAGAAGTCTTAAGGTGCAAATCACGACACGCATGTCATGTAAGGCATGATTTACATATCATGGTCTCGGGACGCTCGTGGCCGTTTAATTTAATGGATATTCAAGAAAACTATTCCGTTACATGACTGTATCAAGAACCTAAATGACAATAGGTAACACGAAAATCCTGACATCCATGTCAGGTGCGCCATGACTTGCCTTACTCATGGTGAGCTCGCATTTGTTGCAACCGCTTGATATTTGCTAAAATTGGTAGTACGTAACGTGACGGTATGACGAACGTATATAACAGGTGAGAACATCAAAATAACGACATGCCTGTCATGTGTACAATGAATTACGTGCCACACTCATGGTGAGCTCATGGCCATTGCGCTCGCTTGATACACATCACAATTGTTGTTGTATGATGTGACCGTATGACGAACATATATGACAGGTGGCAGTAAGAAAATAATGACTTGCCATACTCATGGTGAGCTCGAGTTCGTTTGCCTCGCTCGATATACACCAATGTTGGGGTTGCGTGACGTGACTGTATGACTAACATATATGATAGGAGGTAACAGCAAAATGACATGCATGTATGTCATGACATATATGATTGCACGGATATCATGTATGTACGCATGTATGTCAGTCATGACTCATGTGCTCCATCATTTACGTGCCACGCTCATGTTGAGCGCGCGGTCGTTCCACGCACGTGATATACACAAAAACTCGTTTTGTGTGACGTCACTGTAGAGGTACATTTATGACAAGTGGGAAAAAGAAAATAATAACTTGCTTGTGATGTGCGGCATAATTAACATGCCACACTCATGGTGAGCTCGCGGTCGTTTCGCTCCCGCGATATGCTCCTAAATTGGTGTTGCGCAACGTGACTGTATGACGAACATACATGGCAGGTGGTGAAAGGAAAATATTAACTTGCATGTCATGAATAGCATGACTTTCGTGCCACGCTCATGGTGAGGTCATGGCCATTTGGGTCGCTTGATATACACGAAAATTGGTGTAGCGTGGGGTGACTGTATGATGAACAAATATACCAAGTTATAATAGGAAAATAGTGAATTGCATGTCATGCATAGCATGATTTACACGCCACGCTCATGGTGCGTACGTGGTCGTTTCACTCACTTAATATACAGCGAAACTGGTCTTGTGTCATTTGCCCGTATGACAAACATATATGACAGGTGGTAAGAGGAAAATAATGACTTGCATGTGCATGTCATGCATTTCAGGACTTACGTGTCACGCTCATGGTCAGGTCATGGCCATTTTACGAACTCTATATACACCAAGAATTTGTGCGCGCGACATGACTGTATGGCGAACACTTATGACCGTGGTATTAAGAAAATGATGACTTGCATGTGATACGCACGATGATTGACGTGCCACGCTCATGGTGAGCGCGTGGTCGTTTCGCACACTTGATATGCACCAAAAATTGGTGTTGTACGACTTCATTGTATGAGGAACATTTATGACAGGTGGGAATAAGAAAATAATGACTTGCATGTCATCTGTAGTATGATTTACATGCCATGCTCATGGTGAGCTCGCGGTCGTTTCACTCGCTTGATATACACAAAAATGGGTGTTGTGGGGCGTGACTGTATGACGCAGAGATATGACAGGTGGAACAAAGGAATACAATGACACGCATGTCATGTGCGCCATGACTTATCTGCGACACTACTGTTGAGCTCGTGGCCATTTCGCTCGCTTGACATACACAAATTTGGTGTTGAGCGATGTGACTGTATGAAGAATATTTATGGCAGATGGGAATAAATAAATAATGACTTGCATGTCAAATATAGCATGATTTACATGCCATGCTCATGGTGAGCTCGCGGTCGTTTCACTCACTCGATATACAACGAAATTGATGCTGTGCGATGTGACTGCATGACGAACATATACGACAGGTGGCACTAAGAAAATAATGACTTGCATATCATGTATAGCATGATTGACTTACCACGCTCATGTGGGCTCGAGGTCGTTTAGCTAGCTTGATATACATGAAACTTTTTGTTGTGCAACGTGACTGTATGACGAACGTATAAGACAGGAGGCAACAGGAAAATAATGACATGGAAGTCATGTATGCCATCACACGCTCATGGTGCGCTTGCTAGCGTTTCAATCACTTGATATACACTAAAATTGGTATTGGACGACGTAACTGCGTGACAAACATATAGATGACAGGTGGTCACATGAAAATAATGAATTGCTTGCATGAATGGCATAATTTACATGCCATCCCCATGGTCAGCTGGCGGTCGTTTCGCTCGCTTCATAACAGCAAAACTAGTATTTTGCAACGTGATTGTATGATCAACTTACGTGATAGATGGTGACATGAAGATAGTGACATGCATGCCATGGGCGACTTGCATCTATGCTGCTCCTTGCTGGATACTTCGCATTACATCGGCACATGCTATCTGCCGGAGTTTTTCTTTTTCATATCTTCGTGTGCACTCTACCGAAGTGATATCCGTGACGGAAATGATATTCCTGAAGTGTTGGTGAACCCCGCATAAAACTCTTTCTTGTTGAAAATCACCACATACAATAAGTCGACAGAAATTTTCGCAGTTCAATCCCCAGGAGATGCGTGCAGTGCTGAAGATGGTTGGGAGAAAAAGAATTGGTATCTTCAACCACGACAGTTTTGATGTGGCGTGATGACGCTCTAATCGAGTGGTCAATACAGGCGTAAAACAAGGCTACCAATGCTCAAAACTAAATTCGCTAAAAAACGCTTCGGATACGTGCGGCGGACACCTGCACTTCGCAACAGTGGGTGCCAACGCCTCGCACAGCGCACGATTTCTCCTCTCACCGACTCTCTAGGAAACTGCATCTGAAGTGGCAACTAACTTGACGGAACTCGCCGCAGGCGGCAAGTATCTCAATTGTCGTAATCAGCAGGAAGTCGATAAAGCATACAAAAAATTGGGGGGACCCTGAAGCTTCGCCTTTAAGAGTTGAACGCGATAGCGATATTCTGTCCCTAGTGCGTACTTCAGTCACTTAGTCCATACTATGTAATGACTAGCATGCTTTAAGCCACGAGCAATTATGAGCGCGAAATGTTTTCGAATATCCAATGCAGCCACCACGTGGCCTTAAGGGTATACGCGCACTTACGTGTGTGCCTTTTGTAATGGGGGGCCGGCTTTGAACCACGATGTGATTATGATATTCAGATGTTGTGACGCCCGATGGCAATGAACGCTTGTACCACGCAATAATACTGCGATATTACATGTTGTATTGTGACTCCTGTATACAGAACGCGTGTGTTTGTAAAACATGAAAGGTATTTTCACTAAATTTCCAAGGCGAGGAAGTTATTTTCAATGTAATTCCAAGCAGAAGGGTAGCTGCATGGTAGAGCACCTGTTTGCCACGCAGACGCCCTGGGTTCGACCCTCACTCGCACCCAGAAATTTATATTATTTATTTTATTTCCATCTGTATCGATTGTTCGGTCACGGACAAGATGATGATTTTTCGGTCACAAACAACGACGCCGACACTTATGCCGACGCCGGAATTTCCGCGAAACGAGCTCTTTAACGCTATCGCGTTCAAAGTAGCGCGCACGTCGCACACCATGTTTGCGAGTTTCCCTAAGAAGATTCTACTCGTGCCGGGAAGCACTGAATGCCTACCTCAAAACATTGACGTCATCGACGGTTTGGTGAAGGAGGCAGTGGGACTGTACGAAATGGAATCAAATGGTGGACGTGCTGCGGACATCTTCAGCTTTCACAGCAGTGGAACTGCGTTTAGGGCACTACACCAATCGCTGCACTCATTTTTTGCACACGCTACAATGCTCCCTTTTCCGCATCGTAAATCAGAGGAGACGCCTTCGCAACATTGGCGACATGTTTACCGTACTACTCACCAGGGGAGTAAATAATAATATATGGGCTTTTACGTCACGAGTCCAGGATATGAATAGGAGAGATGCCGTAGTGCAGGCCTCAGAAAATGTCGACCTGCTGGTGTGCTTTAACATGCACTGAAATCGTACGGTACACGGGCCTCTAGCATTTCGCCTCCATCTAAATGCGACCGCCATGACGCGGATCGAACCCGCGACCTGCGGGTCAGCAGCCGAGCACCTTAACCACTACGCCACCGCGTCGGACGCTATGCCACTGCTACCAACTAACACCACCGACTGCGGTACAATACTCGCGTGCCTCTTGAAATGGTTAAACATTGCAGCTGATTTTTCTGTAAAAGCAGGTATTCGTTTCGCAATTCTTCTATGAATGAGCCACTCTGTACCATAAAGTGGTACTTTGCTTCATGAACGTGTGAAGAGGTTTATTGATTGTTCAAGGACGTTCCGGTCGCTAGCGTCGAGGCAGCGTGAAGAACCGTCCAGAGGCACAGCAGTGATCCGAAACACGAGTCGAGCGAGCCGAGCGTTGGCGATGCTGCTGGATGAAGGCGCATCTTCTTCTTCACAATCGCCCCCGCTGAAAAAGGAGCCATCTTGGCGACCTAACAAGTTTCAGGTAGAGGCTCATGGTATGGCTTGAGGCGGGAAAGGTGGACGATGTCACGTCCACGCCGGCGCATGCCATCCGATCGAGAAACTGGCTCGATGAGAAAATTAACCGGAGAAGTGTTCTCCAAGACGGTGCAAGGCCCCTCGTACCTTGAGACAAGCTTCGAGGAGAGCCTTGGAGTTTGGTATGGGACAGATAGCCATACAAGAGACCCTGGAGCATAGCAAGGATCTGGAACCGAGGTGCTGCGGTTTTCCTTCTGGTGTTGCCGCTCTTGCGATGTAAACGTGCGAGCGAGCTGGCGGCACTCTTCGGCTTGTCGACAAGCTTCGGAGACAGGTGGACACTCGGAAGCATCAGGATGGTAGGGAAGCAGAGTGTCGATAGCATGGGAAGGCTCGCGTCCGTAGAGGAGATAGAAAGGCGAAAGTCCCGTAGTTGTTTGTATCGCGGTGTTGTATGCGAATGTTACATAGGGGAGAACACGATCCCTGTTGCTATGGTCCGATGCCATGTACATTGAGAGCATATCACCCAGTGTTCAATTAAACCGTTCCGTGAGCCCGTTAGTCTGCGGGTGGTATGCTGTGGTTGTCCGATGAATGACGTGGCACTCCGAAAGCAGAGCTTCGACGACCTCGGAGAGAAAAGCGCGGCCTCTGTCATTTAGGAGATCTCGAGGTTCGCCATGGCGAATGATAAAGCGACGTAAAATGAAAGAGGCGACATCCCGAGCGGTTGCGCTCGGCAAAGCGGCAGTTTCGGCGTAGCGCGTCAGGTGGTCGACAGCAACTCTAATCCACCGATTGCCATGTGGCGGTGTCATTGGAAGGGGGGCCGTAGAGGTCAACGCCGACGCGATCAATTGACTTGGCAGGGTATGGAAGCAGCTGCAGTGCGCCAGTGGCACGTAAAGGTGTTGACTTGCGTCTCTGGCAGTCAGAACAGCACTGCACGAATTTCCGCACGAAATTATACATGCCGCGCCAGTAATAGCGATGGCAAAGGCGTTGGTATGTCTTAAAAACCCCGGCGTGGCCACATTGCGGATCGTCGTGAAGAGAGGCGCACACTTGCGATCGCAAGCAGCGTGGAATGACCAGTAGCCACCGGCGGCCATCAGCAGCGTTGCGGCGATGAAGCAGTTGATCGCGGATGGTGAAATGAAAAGCTTGACGTCGGAGGGACCGAGGTACAGGAACGGCGGATGTACCTGATATATGATCAAGAAGAGATGCGATCCAAGGGTCACGACGTTGTTCGGTGGCTATCGAGCCGAGATTGAGGGACGACAAGGGGTGGACGCAAGTGGTTCCGCACGCTGGTTCTGGAGGTAAAGGGGAGCGGGAGAGGGCGTCAGCGTCAGAGTGCTTGCGTCCGCAGCGCTATACGACGCGAATGTCGTACTCCTGGATGCGGAGGGCCCATCGTGCTAGGCGGCCAGAAGGGTCTTTTAACGTGGCGAGCCAGCAAAGCGCGTGGTGATCAGTTACAAGATCGAAAGGGCGGCCGTATAAGTAGGGCCGGAACTTTCCAAGCGCCCACACCAGAGCAGAACACTCTTCTTTAGTCACGCTGTAATTAGTTTCGGCTTTCGTCAGCGTGCGACTTGCGTAAGCGACTACGTATTTTGAGTAGCCGGGCTTTCGTTGAGCGAGGACAGCGCCAAGCCCGACGCCGCTGGCGTCTGTGTGTACTTCGGTAGGAGCCGTCGGATCGAAGTGGCGAAGTATAGGTGGGGAGGTGAGCAGACGGCCCAGCGTAGTGAAGGCAACGTCACATGCAGGGGACCAGGAGGAGAGGTTCACGTCGCCGCGAAGAAGCTGCGTTAACGGTGACATGATGGATGCAAAATTGCGAACGAAGCGCCGGAAGTACGAGCACAGGCCTACAAAACTGCGAAGTTCCTTCATGGTCGTCGGCTTGGGAAATTCCGCGACTGCACGAAGTTTTGCAGGGTCAGGTAATACGCCGTGTTTGGACACGATGTGGCCAAAGATGACGACCTCCCGTGCAGCAAAGCGGCATTTCTTGAGGTTAAGCTGAAGGCCAGCGTTTGTCAGACAAGTCAACCAGAGGCGGTGTCGTACCCTATGAAGTGTGTCAACACGTGTCTGAGGCGAAGCAGGTGCATAGAGAAATCATGCGAAAAAATCACGACATCGTCGAGGTAACAGAGGCACATAGACCACTTTAGGCCACGTAGCGTATTATCCATAAGTCGTTCAAACGTGGCAGGCGCGTTACAAAGCCCAAAGGACATGAAGTTAAACTCGTATAGTCCATCAAGTGTTATAAATGCAGTTTTCTGGCGATCCGTTTCAGCCATTGGGACTTGCCAGTAGCCAGACCGCAAGTCCAGCGACGAGAAGAATTCTACTCCGTGAAGGCTGTCAATGGCGTCATCAATGCGCGGCAAAGGATAGACGTCCTTGCGCGTTATCTTATTCAAACGACTGTAATCTACGCAAAACCGGATAGATCGGTCTTTCTTACGCATTAGGATAACGGGAGATGCCCAGGGACTGTGAGATGGTCGAATAACGTCTCTGCGAAGCATGTCTTCGACTTGGTCGTTAATGACGCTGCGCTCTTCAGCGGAGACACGGTATGGTCTTTGACGCAGCGGCTGGTGTAGACCGGTGTCAACATAACGTTGCACTTGCGACGTGTGGCCCAGTTGAGGTTGCGACACATCGAAAGAGTTCCGGAACTCGTGCAGAAGATCAAGTAGGTCGGCGTGTTCGGCAGGGTTTAGGGTATCGGTGATGGTGCTGGAAAACATATCGCTGGACGACTCCCCAAGTGCCGACAGGGTAACTGGTTGGTCGCAGTTGTCATCCGGGACGTCAACCAGAGACGAAGAGTCGAGATCTTCCACGCGGCCGAGACATTCGCCTGCAAGCAATGTGACAGGTGCGGAGAGCGGATTGAAGACGAATATATTGCTGCTGCCGGCAGCGATGTCAAGCGTTGCGAAAGGTAGCGGCAGAGCTCGACGACTCGTGAAGACATCGGACGGCGTGAAAAAGACTGTAACATCGGTGTTGGCGTCACAGAAAACGGGAACAAATGCGAAAGAGCCAGGCGGAATTTCGGTGTTCTCACGAACGAGCAACTTAGGCGGCTGATGAAGAGCGTCGAGTAATGGGGCGTCGCACAATAGTGAGAACTCAACTTCGGCGTGTCCGCAGTCGATGACGGCATTATGGCGGGATAGGAAGTCCCACCCGAGGATGACGTCATGCGAACAGGGCAGAAAGGTCAATAAACTCAACGATGTACAGATTCCCTTCAATGAAAACTCTTGCGGTGCAGGCTGCGAGATGCGTCACTTGCTGCGCGCTTGCGGTGTGGAGCGACAGTCCCGAAAGCGGCGTCGTTACCTTGCGTAATGAACGACAGAGATGAGCGGCTACCACAGAAACGGCGGCGCCGGTGTCCACAAGTGCAAAAGTACGAACACCTTCAACAGTTATTGCGACCACGTTAGTAGGGGAGGAGTGAGGTCTTGCACAGGTCGAAGATGGCGCAGTTCTTGCCTCATGAACTGCGGCGGTTAGTTTTACTGGTCGGAGGGTTCGGGCCGGCGACGCATGGGGGGAGGGCGATCGCCGACGAGGAGATTGTGAACGCTGCGGCTGGAACTCAGGGTGGTGAGTAGGGGCATAGGGCTGGAATGATGGGCCATGAACGTGTTGGGGGAAGGGCTGGCTGCCGGATTGCGACGACCGGGCATAGTCACCGAATGCTTGGGGGCGACGGCGGCACAGCGGGCGACGTGTCCAGGAGTGCCGCAGGCGTAGCAAATCGGTCTGTTATCTGGCGTCCTCCACGGATTGGCGATGGTCGGTGCTGCCCCGGATCTAGAATAAACACGTGGTTGCGTAGGCAGTGAGTGCGTTCTGTAAGATGGCTGCGGAAGCCTACCCACAGCCTCCGCATAGGTGAGGGGCGCGGCCACAGGGCTACACAGCTTGCGGATAGGCGACAGGAGCGGCCACAGGCTGCGCTTCACGCGTGTAGTGAGCGGGGCTGGATGGAGGCGGCTCGTGGTGCGCAAAAGGAACAGCGTGGGCAACCTCGTCCGAAATAACAGTGCGGAGCGGGGCGGGCAGACGGGTGGTGGGCTCGTGAGTAAAGGGCATTAAGGAAAGTTGGTGGGCAACTTCCTCACGCACGAAGTCTCGGACCTGCTGAAGCTAGGTCGAATGGTCAGGCATAGTGTCGAGACTGCACAGCGACTCGCCGCCCCGGGGAGGCTGCCGAGTCAGGGCGCGTTGCTTCTTCACCTCGTCGTTGCTCTGACACAAGCTGACGACTTCGGAAACTGTGCGCGGATTCCTGGCCAAGAGCATTTGGAATGCGCCGTCGTCAATGCCTTTAAGGATTTGCTTCATCTTGTCAGCTTCGGGCATGGTGTCGTTGACACGTATACAAAGGTCCGCGACGTCATCAATGTAGCTGGTGAAGCTTTCTCCTGTCTGCTGTGAGCGGACGCGCAAGAGCTGCTCTGCGCGCTGCTTGCGGACAGCGGGTCGACCGAACACTTCTGAGGAGGACGTCTTGAAGACAGACCATGTGGGGATGTCTTGTTTGTGATTGTTGTACCACAGTTCGGCGACACCAGTTAGGTAAAGATGACGTGGCCTAGCTTGTCGGGGTCACCCTACATATTATGCGCGCTCACCAGTTCGTAGTGGTCAAGCCAGTCTTCCACTTCGGTCTCGTCTGCACCGCTGAAGACCTTTGGATCCCGCAGCCGAGGCATGCCGGTGCAGGTGACGGACTGGGGCGAAGGCGCCGGTGGGTTTGCGTTGTCAGTCATGATGGGCGGAAGCGTCCGGCTTCGCAGCTCCAGGGTGTAGCGACGGGGATGTACCCCGCACCTGCACCGAATGTGAAGAGGTTTATTGATTGTTCAAGGACGTTACGGTCGCTAGCGTCGGGGCAGCGTGAAGAACCGTCCAGAGGCACAGCAGCGATCCGAAACACGAGCCGAGCGAGCCGAGAGTTGGCGATGCTGCTCGATGAAGGCGCATCTTCTTCTTCACAAACGTAATATTGCCACGCGCGATTCTTTTACTGTGCTCGGTTTCCGCCCATAAAGACTATCAGCAGTACTCAGTGCAGACCGCCCCTTAGTGTTCCAGAAGCTTCTCGGTTGTAGTAGACCGTTTTGTTAAGAGTGCACGCACGACGCTAATACTCAAGATTATTCCAGAGCTTGCGCGACGACTAGTGATAAGGCTAGAATGTTCGACGCGTGATTTATAAAAGCCGGCGCCTTCCAACGAAGTTCAGTTGATCGACGGCCGACGCTCTGTTCGCCGCTATCAGTGCCAGCGTGTATTGCTGTAATCTTACTTTCGTTTACCGGCCACAAATTCGGCCTAATAAACAGTTTCATCCTGGACACGTAGCCTGCTGCCTTCGTCGACGTCACGACCACGTGACAATATTCTATACTATGTTTTGCATCTTGTGAATGCTGCAAGGAAATTTAGCTATTCACACGAAATATTTTTGCGCAAGAAAAAGAAAAAAAAACGTTGTTTTGTTCAAAAGACTGCGTAGCCGCTAAAAAAATAGTGCAACGCCGTGTGA
>JALIZH010000216.1:0-15625 GCA_030522465.1 Rhipicephalus appendiculatus
GGGAGCCTGCATGACCGTCCGTTTCAGGGTGATGTCAGCCTTTGACCCACTACATGCCGCCAACGCACCGCCGCCCGCCAAAACACAGTGTTGCCAGACAGCGGCGCCGCGCTATCGTGCCATCTTGGTGCCCGCACTGCGTCTACGCCCGGTTCCGTTTAATCATCGACAATGCGGTGCCGAACGTACCGATAGCGTGTTAAACGCTGCCGGTGAAGCCTGAAAATGCCTGATTGCTGCGTACCGCTGTGCACTAACCACAACAAAAAGGGCTTGCGAATGTTCCGCTTGCAGCGAGACCGGGCTGACGGCTACTCTGGCTAGCACAAATAAATCGAGACGGCTGGGAGCCCACCTGTGCGTCTCGTATTTGCTCTGTGAGTACTGCGCATTTCGTTCACTGTTTTTTGCTGCAGGACATGTTATATGTGTTTCACAGTGTTCGTGAATGCATAGATAACCGAAGTTGTTGCTGCGTTCACGCATCGCGAGTTGGCAGCCTACATACGGGACGCGTCCGCGCGTCCACACGGAGACGCGCTCGCTGAGCTGTTGCCTCCCTTGCGTGAGCTCGCGTCAGCGCCACTCAGCGTTACGTCGCAAGGGCTCAGGGGAGCGGCGATTCGGACCAAAATGGCGGCGCACAGAAAACTATGCTAGATTTGGTGGAAGCTGGCAACAGCGTGCCCCATTACCCGCTGGTTTTGGCTGAGTTTCTTGAAGGCACTTTTTTGAAGATGTCTCCACCCCTAAAACGGCCGGTTATCTAGGTTCCCTAGAAAATAGTTGCTACACAACGTCTATATCTTGGGCTTGATTCGAGCTTTGCATCTGGCACGGCCCGTCCGACAAAAACAGTGTAGCCCGAGCCGGGCCCGAGCCCTAGATCAGAAGACGTCGACCCACCCGAAACCGGCCCGCGGGCCGGGCTCGGGCTTTCGGGCCTACCGGAAGCCCGTGCACACCTCTAGCGCCTATCGCCACTCACTAAGACTACAGGCATCGAATATTCGAGTATGTTTCTCAAAAACTGTGCCGAATTGACTCAACTACTTTGCTGCCGAAGCCTAATGACATGAATCTGACGCAAATACAAGCATCAGTTCGGAGCCTTACGAGCTACCGTGCGTACCACGGCCACTTGGTAGGCTCGAGGTGGATGGCAACCGCTTTCAGCGTAGCGGCCACGTTTTCCGGGCGCGCGCATCCGCAGTTCACACCTGGCTTCCCGGTAAACTCAAATCATTTTGCGTGTAGCGATGTGCCGGACCAACGCCTCCTCTATTTTATTCAATGCCAGTGCAAACGCTCGCCCCTCAATGGGAGCCGCCGGTCCGCCTTAGATCAGGGTTCTGAAGGAAAAATTGTAGCGCAAAGCAAAACACGGACAGACAAAGAGCACGGGACTGGCGCCCGTGTGCATTGTCTGTCCGTGTTTTGCTTTGCGCTACAATTTTAAATGCGAAGCATTTCTTTGCGTACTGTAACCACTTTTGCGTTTCTATCTATCTATCTATCTATCTATCTAGCCGCCTACGTCTGGGTGCTCTTGTGATGGCCTTCTTAACTTAGGGTAGACCAAAATTTGTATGGGAGGGTAAGGGGTATTGACGAATATGTCTGGCTGGTCATGACATGAGTAACGTGAAAATCCCGTCGAGTACGTCGTCAAACTCATTTCTCCAGACATGTGTGGCTCATACCCGTATACCACGGGCCGCGGAATGCGGGTATGCGCCACAGGACTTTGACAATTTATATCTACCCAGAAAGGGCGCGAACCGGCATTGGTAATTCAAATGCGAGAGCGTTAAGAGAAACTGACATCGGTGGCGTTGACACTGGTAATTTAAAGGCGACATCGTTGAGAAAAACAGACGTCGGCGGCGTTGGCGCGAGGAATACAAAGAATATAAATCAGAGTCCCAGCAGGAATCAAACCCAAGCATTCTGCGTGGCAATCAAGCATTCTACCACAGAGCCACTTCAGGTCTCGAAACTGCTTTGGTAAAATACCCTATGCAGGTGTAATGTTGGTGAAACGTCAATTGTGGTTGCAGTGCTGGCTACCTACCTTTAGAAAGATTATATACGTACTCCTATGACGAAGGAGTCATGTCGGGTTAACGTCAATTGTATACTTAAGCGCCATCCACTATAGTTGGTTTACGTAGCAGTATCGGCTACCATCCTAGCAAGCACAAGCTCTGCATATCGGCTTACGGCTTCTGGTGTTGGCATTACCCATGTTTCCGTTGGCATCGTTACACAACTGTAAACAACTGGTTACATGAAACATATGCGACTGTTCAACATGTCTGTGCGTGCAACATTTGCACATATCTTTAGCGCCATTTCATAATGTGTCGCTCAATAAAAAAAAATGCCCCACCTCCACGAAGGGAATCGTGAGGAAATGCGAATGCATTTCGCACGCGCTTCACTCCATTTATATATGCTGGTTGTGGTTCGAAGAAGGAAAAGGCGCCTAATTTCGGCAGCCCGGTCGGGAGCATGGCGCAGCGCCTGGTTTTTTTTTTTCTTTTTTTTTTAATCGCGGCAGCTCCGTCGAGCTGCCACGATGCGAGCGCCCTCACGCACCAGAGCGCGCTCCTCCTCTCCACTTCTGCCATCGCCTTGAGAGGCGCCCAGCCAGCGAACGGTTGAGAGTGAGGCGCGAGCGGACTGGAGAGTGGGGCGCAGGGAGGAGAGAGAGCGAACGGCGAGAGAAGGAGCGGCGAAGCACTGCACTATAGTGAACTAGAATATACTCTAGTGGCGCGACCGGCCGGGCTCCGGCGTCAGCCTTTCACACGGATGCCGCGAGGTGGCGCCGCTGCTACATTTCCTAGGAGCTTCGGCCGCTTCGGCGGCGTTGTCGGGCCGTCGCGTACTCTTGCAGAGCTACACTTGTGGCTACATCGAACGCGCGTGTTTGCTCCATGGTTCATGCAAATGTAAAATTACCAGGTTAGTTACTGCGTGGCTCAGCGGTTTGTAGTTACATATTTCGACCAAGAATATATATATATTGTAGGGAACAATGTGAGACGACGACGAAGCAGCCAAGAAAGCAAGCCACAGCGCTAGTGGTAGCAACGCGAACGGAGCTTGTGCTTTCCTGGATTTTGGCTGCTTGACGCCTCCCGTTCTGTGACTTTCGCCTTTGACTTCCCTAGCGCTTCCTTGACGTTATATATATATACACCATGATCGTAAAGTTAAGCGCGGCACTGAAGTGACGAGCACGGGACAGGGATAACACACACAGGCGTTTGTGTGTGTTCTCCCTGTCCCGTCCTCGTCCCTTCAGTGCCGCGCTAAACTTTATGATCATGTTACACCAACAAGGCCAACAATCTACCCTTGGTATATATATATATATATATATATATATATATATATATATATATATATATATATATATATATATATATATATATATATATATATATATATATATATATATATATATATATATAAACCACTTGCGCTATTAACATTCGCTGCACAACGATTGCTCATCACTTGCACACACTTACGGCGCGTTTCCACTGTTATTGTGGTGCTGGCTTATTATATAGGAGGTCACGGCACAAGACACAGTGCTCAGCATAGAAATGAAATTGGCCAAAGTGCGCTGGCGGGCTAGTTGGTTGTTCATTCTAAGTTTCTACAGCGCGACTGGACGCGGACGGAAAGGAACACGCAAACACACACACAGCGCTGACTTTCAACTGATGTTTATTTTTCATATGCACGTGACTCTTATATAGACATACGCGAGCAGGTGCAAACAAAACAAGAAAGAAACAAAGCCGGAACCCAAACGCGCATGTTTTGCCGCAATCACAACCAGTAACCACCTACCTAGAGTGACGGATCCAGAAATTTCATTTCCTTATCTGACAGTGACAAGGATGGCATGCTGACACAGATATCATTCTTTTTATCTATTTCATATGCTTCGATGATCTCTCTTGTCAAACGATCTCTTGCCCTATTGAGAATGCTAGTTTTATCATACATGGGATGACAGCCACATCTTTGACAGTGAATAGCAAGATGCCCGGAAATAACTTTCGTGACATTGTACTTATGTTCCCTCAACCTTTGATTCACACAACGGCCGGTCTGGCCAATGTACACACGGGAACATGACAGCGGGACGGAATAAATTACGTCTTTTACGCAGGCCACGAACTTCTCGCTATGTTTAGTGGAACACGAAGTATTTTCTTTTTCAGTGTTCACTCGCCTGCAAAGTCCCTGCAGTCGCACGGGCGCAGAAAAAACAACGTCCACACCGGACCTTCTCGCAATCCTTTTCAGGTTGTGCGATACGGTGTGTATGTAGGGCACTACTGCGAGCTTTTTTCCTTCGTGTGTCGCTCTGATGCTCACTCGGATTTGACCGGTACTTTTTGCTCAGGCGTTCCGCCACCGCCGACAGCAGTCTCATGGGGTAACCGGAGTCGCACAGACGCTTGACCTGGCCCCCACAAACTTTCGTCAATCTTATGCTCACAAGACTTGGTCAAAGAATTGTGGAAACACGACTGGATCACAGCACATTTGACTAATTTAGAGTGCGCCGATGCAAATGGCAACACCGGCTTGTTACCTCTGGGCTCGTAGCTCCAACAAACACCACTTCGACAGCAATACAGCCCTATGTCCAAAAATCTTATAAAATTGTCCTTCGGGACTTCATGCGTCAGTAAGAGAGGGGACAACACGTCGGTAAAAATGCTTAGGGGTTCTAGCGACCCCCGCGTCAAAGCTGATAGAGTCAAGGCGTGAAACAATTAGGTAGTCGTCTACGAATCTGAAGACGCCAACGACGTCCGTACTAGTCAAACGATCGCGAAGGAGCTTATTGCGGTGGGCCAGAAATAGGTCGCTCAAACAGGGAGCGATAGCAGATCCAATACATATGCCATTTTTTTGTTTCACAATGTGGTCGTCCCAAGTTGCGTAGGTTGAGTTTACATAAAAGTGGAGGAGCTCTAAAAACTGATCACAGGACAAGCCGGACGCGTTCTGGAAATTTACACTTCCCAACCTGTCAATGCTATCTGCAACACAAGTCATCAATTCCGCCTGGGGAAGTGAATAAAACAAATCTTTTACGTCGATCGAGAAGACGGCTAGGTTCTGGTCCTGCCTGACCTTAAAGAATTCAACAACTTGCTCCGACTTAACTACCAAATAAGGATCGTCAACAGGAAGCATCTTCAAGTGCTTCTGTAAAAACAATGCCAAACATTTCTGCCATGTGCCGTTTTCGGACAAAATCACACGGAGAGGACAGTCACTTTTATGCGTTTTAGCTGTAAAAAATATTTCTAACTGCAACTTTTTGCTATTTCCTATCGACCGAGCTAGGCTTTCGAGATTATATCTTTTGCGCTGTGTGTGTGTTTGCGTGTTCCTTTCCGTCCGCGTCCAGTCGCGCTGTAGAAACTTAGATTCAGCATAGAAAATGAAAGGAGGGGCAGCTTTTTATTCGGATGGTTGAAAGATGCCAAAAATGATTACAAGATAACAAATTCAATCTCTCTAATTTAAAACACTTTATCAAAACTATTCGAAGATTCGGAACGAAGAACACTCGTTAGATGGACATGTGAAGAACTTAACATCTACTGGGCATTAGGTGCTTGGCTGCTTCGCGTTTTTTTTCTTTTTGCATTATTTTCGTTCACGCTTTTAGTTAGAAAGTGCAGACGAGTAGTCATGTAAAAAACTACGACTCTGGTGCAGCGCTTTCAGATGTTTTTGTTCAGCCTTAACTTCGCTAAGGATGTTCAGTATGCACGTTAATAACGTTAATAACGTGCAGCTGTACGTTAATGCAGCTGCACGTTAATAACGTGCAGCTCTAACAAATTTAAACACGTTGTGAAGGCTTTTTTCTAAATCATGAACGAACTTGAACAACAAGCTGGACGGATACAGCAGGCCACCACTGTATTTCATGCGTGTGAACTGTGCACGATAGTTGAGACTTTCTGCCCACTCCTTTTGCATTAGAAGTAGTTTCATGCACTCTTCGCACCCCAAACTTCATTATGCACTTCCGCGCTACATAACCTGCTGTATAAAATGTAAGCCGATTATCGCTGGCAGATATGACACACGATGCATGGTCAGGCGCACTCTCTGGGAGCGAGCTCGCGAGCTACATGTTTGTTGGTACGGGATGTCTGACAAACTATAGACAGCTGCTCCACCACGGTCCTTGCGAGAGAATGCAGCAGAGTGCACCGGTTCACGTGCAGTAGAGTAGCTGCAGACAAAGCGATATGCGGGATTCAGGCAGCCGTGCTAGACGCGTCGAACTAACGCGCTGAGTGACTCCCGCGCTCCCGTCGCGCGCTCGCGCCTAGGAAAGGCGCAGCAGCGCCACGAAAGCCCTAGCGGCGGTCCGTGGTGTTTCCGACCGCCAAAAGAGGCGGCGCGGCTTGGCGGTCGTGCCACTAGAATGTTCTAGTTCACTATACACTGCACCTATCCTCCTCCTCCGCGGACAACGCCGGACAACGCCGGACAACGCCGCCTGACATAGCGCGGCTAAGAAATGCATTCGCATTTAAAAAAACTACAACCCAGTAACCTTACCTCCGGATGCTTCGCATAAGATCGATTCCCATGGTACCTGGGATCTGCCTAATTTTTTCCTTCAGAAGTCATTGTCTGTCCGTGTATTGCTTTGCGCTACAATTTTTCCTTCAGAAGTCATGAACCAACTAGCCCAAGAAAACGTTTTGCTTAGCCTTAGATCAGAGAGTGGTCGTGATGCGACGCCACATGTAGGGTAGGGTTGCCTGCTTGCGTCACACGTGCGTCCGAGCACTGCAGCGTCGCAGGGACGCGTCCCCATTGGTTGCCCGCATAGCGCCACGAACGGAGACGCGCTATCTCAAAACACCGTGTCTCTTACAGAGCCAGCGTGACCGCCAACATAGTGAACACGAGGGATGCAAGACGCCGCCCCACGGATCTGCACACAACTGAACAAAAAATTACTTCATATGATTTCCGTCGTGAGGCACTACATCACGGGTGCTCTCTCCCATGAACGAAACGCACACGCGAAAGCTAGGTCATGGGTGAGAGTAGGAAAGAAGCTAGAGGAGAGGGTGGTGAACGGCTGGAACGAGCGCATTTGGAGGCGCTGCGCCGTGCTCCCGAGTAAGGTCCCTAGATAAAGCAAGAGTCCCGGCCACGTACCACGAGGTGCTTGGACATTATAAGAAAGACCGCAAGAAGTATCCGGCACCCCACGTTCGCCTGGACAGGTAGTAGGCGGTGGACCTGAGGCGACTGCAGACGGGCACTTTTACCAACCCCTACTATCTGCACCGCCTGTGTCCCGCGCTGCACCCGTCGCCTGGCTGCCCGTGGTGCGAGCACGAACGGGCAGACATGGCGCATGTACTCTGGGAATGCGCAAGGCACGAGATGCCACGATTACGGACGACGCAAGCTGAGGACCCTCCGAAGTGGCTCGCCTTGCTGAGCGATGGCAAGCCGCCCTCCTCAGCGAGGTCTACCAAGACCAGGAGTGGGCCGTCCAGTGGGCCAGGGCTGTCGCCGTGGAACTCGGTAGATGTTCCTCGAACGGTGGATCCCTGGTAGCCTAGCGCCGGGCACAACCGTTGGGCAAAATAAAGTTTATTCAACTCAACTCCAAGGTAGCGACACCCTCCCTTTTCCTCCTCAATTATTTGCCTGAAGCGCCCCCTAGAAGGTTCAAAACGCGCATAAAAAAGTGAATGTTTCTGTTGAGTTATTACGGCGAATAGAAGCAATTATAGTTTAATACAAGGAAATGAGATATAGAATAAGTAAGGAAAAAAAGTACTGCATAAAAAAATTGGCCGCGTATCTGCGTGCTTCGCTGCAAATGTCGTCGAAAGACGATAGTCTTCTGCATAGAGTTACTATAACAGACTCTAGAGGAAAAGCTGGGCCGCTAAAGCTATAACCAAGCGAGCAGCGACATCTTGGAACGTTGTCATTGTTGCCATTACAATAATTTACACTAGCGTTAAATATGGCGTTGGAAAAAAACTCAAATTCTTGCAATAAAAATAGTAAACAAGCGTGTTCGCGTATTATAAACGAACGGAAATTGTTTGATGGTTATATAAACTACTTTTAGAACAGATACAATGGCTATTTATGCAATTTATTGCACGCAGAAACGAGCGTTTGCAGGTTTGTTTACTAGATGGCGCCACCGTTCTTGTATCGTGCAGCCGATTGCGCCGGCTTGTTTGCGCGTCGGGCGACTCGTGTACAGTGTCTCGTCGTCCGTGTTTTTGTTGCCACGAGCCAACAACTCGACTTTATGTGACAGACTATTACTGTGACGCAATAGAGAGCTATGAAACAGAAAGAAATGCCAGGGGTTATTGCAGCATCCAGTGGGGAGTGTGAGTGAACGTCACCCGAAAGCTGAGTATCGTTCCATCATGGCGGCACCCGAGCTATTATAGGTTTTAATGCATGGGCCCTATGGGGAGCTTTTCCTCTAGAGTCAATATATTAACTCTATGGTCTTCTGCCGGCCGTACTACAATGTTTTGCCTTGCCTCAGACAGCGCTTTCTCTATGTTGAATCAGCCGCATCTGGCTGGCCTTGATAAAATAGAGGAGGCGCTGCGTGAGACATGGACGCCATCTGGCAGTGCTGTCGAGAAACATCTCCTTGCGCAGAACCCAGGGCAGTTCGTGTATAGCGTCGCTTTTTTGAGCGCAGCCTAAGAAACGCTGGGGTCTTCAGAATTACGTATTTATGTATTTTCTTTTAAAGGAACATACCAGCTACTACTTATGTATTGATGTTGCGCCTCAGACATGCGTAACATTTTTCTTTTTCATCGACAATGTTCACAAGTATGAACAAAAATACTTGTGCAAGGTGGCTGGGCGCTGAGAAAGTGGTTAAACTTTGGCCGATTATTTGAATCGGGTCACTGTCAGACAGACAGACGGACAGACAGACAGACAGACAGACGGACGGACAGACAGACCAAAATTTCTGCGAAGCGAAGAAATATACCCAAAAAACGTTTGGAACAGCTTCACTTCCGTTTTCTGTGGAGCGGCTCCTGTATCAACGTGTCGCGGCTGGTCCTCAAGCTGCCCAGGGATAAGGGAGGCCTCGGAATTCCCGACCTGGGCATCATGGCCCGCGCGCTGCACGTTAGATGGACCCACGTAGCGTTAGACTCGGACATGACACTCACTCGAAGCTTCGCGTCATTTTTTTCTTAGCACGCGCTTACGGCAGTTCTCGGGGGGGCGCGCCCCTCTCTCATTGCGTGCCCCGCGCGGGAACTCCGTCCCCCTTCTACGCGGAGGCAGCTAAAAACTTTGCAGAAATTAGGCGCGTCAATCCCGACATCGAGATAGTCGAGGTGCAACTTCAAGATTTAGTTGACACACTAACCCCGGCACTTTCCGAGCACTACAAGATGTTTGACCTGTCCCGGCATAAGCCGAGCTGGAAGCTCATAACTGCCAGCTTTCTCGACGCCAGACGCGCTACTTTCATGTATCGCCTGGCAAGAGGGTGTCTGCCTATCATGTACAGACCCTTCACAACCACCACCCAAAGGGGGGTTCTGTCCATTCTGCCAAAGTCGAGAGGACCCGGTTCATATCTTCTGGCAGTGCGCCATTCCAAAAGCCCTGCTCCAAAGAATAGCTGACTTGTTTAATCTCCCGGGAGTTCCGTATCCCACAGTGATATATCTCAATCCTTTGCCTTCTCACGCGGTTAACCAGTTCGTGCTCCTTCTCGTCGAGTGCCTATACCAAGTCTGGTTCGCGCGCTGTGCGGCCGTTTACGGTGGGAAGGTCGCGGGCCTTCAAGAAGTACTTGCAAAAGTACGGAAGGAGGTCTGGTTCCATCTCTTCCGCGAGCGGTACCGCCTAGGCCATAAGGAGTTTCTCGAAAACTGGCATCGGCCGGCAGTGATCTTTAGTCAGACAGGAGGGACACTAACCATTAAATTCTAATGGCTTGCCTACGAGCAACACGACTCTGGGAGTCGTCCTTTTTCCTTTGCATGATTTGTTTACGTCGGGCGAAACTTGGTTTCGCCGGTGCGCGCGCCAGCGCTCCTCCCTCCCCACACTGGGCCTCCCCACTGTGATCCTCTCCCTCCGCCACCCTTGCACGTCACGAGCCCGCTTGGGCGCGCGCTCCTTCCTCCCCCCTCCCCCCCTCGCTCGCCTCCGAGCGAGAGGACCTACTACTTCTCGTCCCCTCTCAGAACGGGCTTCTAATTCGTCTGTTTTTCTTTTTCTTTTTAACGGCTCGCATGTTTGCCGCGCCTCGCGCGCTGGCGCGATGGTTGCTTGCTTGCGCAACACTCTTGCGCTCGCGATCCACGCCTCTCGCTGGAACGGAAACAGCAGGCACGACTTTGCTACGTCTGTCTCGTGCGCGCCGACCTTCGTCGTCGCGCCGGACGGTAGCGTACTCGTCCACATCGGACGGGAGCCTCGGCAGCCTCAAACTGCCAGGCGGTTCGGATCGGCTGCAGCTCCATACGCAGCGACTTCGGTTGTTGTGGAAAAGAGCAGCCCCCCTTGCCTGGGAAAGGCACCGGCCGTCTCGTTGGCGTGGGGCCACGGGACTTGTCGCGTTTTCTCGGCGCTTTGCGCCGTGCGAGCGCGGCACCCTTGTCCGGGTAGGACCGTCTGCCCAAAACAAAAAACTCCCGCCCTGTGACCCGGGGCGGGAACCTTGCCGGGGTAAACGTGTTGGATGATCAGGGGGTCGATGAGTATGTAAGCTCTGGGACGAGGCGCCTTCGGGATGCCGACTCCCCCTCCCTTCTGACAACGGCAAGTATCCCAAGAAAGACTATCGTCTTTAAAAGAAGTATGACGTGAGTTTACCAAGTGGCAACGTTGGCCAAGTTTTACATTTCGCACCGCTAGCCATCGCGCCTCGAATCCTACGTAGTACTGTACTCCATCTCAGAAGTACCGTGCAGCACTGTAAGCTGCAATGCTTGTTAGCTAATAGGAAAGGCGAAAGCCCCTCAAGGCATGTTCATTCGCGTCGCGTCGTCTGCTCGTCGTCGCTTTGGCGTCGGCTCACGTACCTTGTCGATAGCTGCTCCCCGCAGTTAATATAACAAGCAAAAACCTCTTCGGGAACGCCACCTCGCCGTTTCTTTGATGGTCAGAAGCCCAATTGTATACGGCGTGTTCGCTGGAGTTTGCGAGAAACGCAGTTTTTTTTTTTTTTCACAGCATTCATATTAGCTCTTTCACCGGCTTCTTTTTTGACAGAACCAAATGCATTACGCTACTACTCTTGCTTCGTTCGGAAAATACTGGATGTTTGACCTAAAACGCTCCGCAGATTCAGTCAACGCACTTTCAGCGGCCATCACGTACCGTTCTTGAATAGAACAGCAAATTATTGGCACAGAAAACAATATACATGTTCAGGGTGTTTCGCATCGTCGACGCATCACCGGCGCTAATGTTGTGGTGCCATCTGTTCAATTGACATCAAACCACTTTTACCGCTCGGCACCACCTTGGTAGTCCTAGCAGAATCAAAACAAACGAGCGATCTAAATAATAGCGAAGAAAGATACCTGATGCTTTGTCCTCAGCGTTAGATGAGACTAAGCGATGACAGACTATACCACTTATTTCTTGCTCTCCGGGCATAGAGCCAGTAAGAAGCACGAATTAGGATGGAAGCGGGAGGCCGGGGGGGTGTATGGGGGCTGCCATATTGATGTGCGTCATCGCGGTTAGGGTGGCTATTACGGTTACCCGTCTGTAATATTTTAGATATTGGCGAAGTGTATTCATGAAGGCCTAACGTAACATCTATCGCTATAACGCATCATGCAAAAAGCAGTGAAAATCCTTGTACCTTGTTGACAATGAAACAATTACGTCTCGGACTATATTATGTGCTGCGCAAGCATACTGCCTGTGTACGCCTCGTAGCTTTGGCAGTGCTGCAAGGTAGTTGTGAGATGGAGTATAGTAGTACTATTCGTCCTGTTCTCCGAATACACTGTTTTGCTCGTGTATACGAGGGAAAACCCCGGCCATGCTGGAACGAACGCTTGATTAGCAGCGCTGCGATGACTGTTTTCTGGAAAAATACGTCCATTTTCGCAGTCGTGGTGCCAGGTAATTGTGGTGCATGACATATTATCTGGGTCACTAAGGAAGAGACTGCGACAATGCAACGCGGGTGCACGCAACTTCACCAAAAGTGAGAGTTCTACCAGTGAGATGTCCCGAAGCATCGCGTTTCAGCTTCTTTATGCCGCGTTCTAGAAAAAGTGGCTCGCACTGGTCTGGTGTGAAATGTTCCTGAATGTGGATTCATTAAACACAACAGCTGTATTCAATTGTGCTTGCATACGCACAAATATTTGTAACAACGGGAACGCACTAGACGCGTACAATACGCGCTCCTGGCGTTTCAACAAAAACAGACAAATGAACTAGCCTCGGGAAGCAGCGTCGACGCACGTCGACGGCGTTGCAAGAAAGCCTTCGCGTGAAATTTCGGTACCTACACATCACGGCGTGCACCATTTCCGATACCACCAGGGGCGCTATTTTGTAAGCGCTCTAGCATAGAAGGGAGAGGAGGATCGAACAAAAGGAGGAGGGGAAGCAAACAGCCAATAGGCGAGCTGGGGAATTCAGGAATGTATCCAGTGCATAAATAAATGTATAAATATAATATCTGAACATCAATACTCAGAGGCATTGTTTCTGGAAGCTTGAAGTTGAAGAGCTGGGTGACCTTAACAGTTAACTTGTGTTAATGTCTTTACATAGCGCCAGGTGGTGTCGCAGTGGCGCTGGCCCCCCACGTTGTTTAAACCAATGCTTCTAGTATTAGCAGTATTAGTGTACTTGTAAAATTCAAACGGCGCGACAATTCGAACCGTTACCCAGTTGTCGAAATAGAGCAGCAATCGAGAAGAGGTCCGCGCTTTCCCGACAACCAAAGGGCGTTTCTGCTCTCATTTATGGAGCGGCATCCCCAGTTAGCCTTACGCGCTAGCGAGCTCACCCACGAGTACACAGCAGCGGACAGGCGTCAGCTGTGGGGCGGCAGAGAGATGCGCGAGAAACCCACTCCTCCGGCCCCTACCGCTTACGTTTCGATCCAATCCGAGTCGTCCGCGGAATGGTAAGCTGGGCTAGTTGGTATGAATGCATTATAATAATTAACAGCGCGAAAAAACGAGACACAAAAGGAGGATAATTACACAGGACAAGCGCTGACTTCCAACTGAAACATTTATTGCGCAAAACCCATGCTTAAATAACAAAACTACGCACCACGTGTACCACGCACCACGTGGCTTTCCAGAGGAAAGGCTTTCTTCTGCTGCGGAAAAGCTGCTACGAGATATTAAGAAGGGTAGAACGAAGGCGGATGAACAGTGTGAGCGAGATCAGCGTAGGAAAATGGCAGTCCTCCCCTACGTGCATGGCTTGACCCATTGCATAAAAAAAGTCTCCTCTCGCTACAATGTTGATGTCGTAATTTCTGCCCCAAATAAGCTAGGCAAGCTTTGTACGCAAGTTGACCGGCGTATCGCTAGCATGTCGCAGGAACAGGAAAGCGCCTGTCAAGTCAGGCACGTGAATAAGTACATTCCGTGCTGCAAGTCTGTGGTGTACTCGATCCCACTTTCATGTGACCGTGTGTATATTGGGCAGACGGGGCGCTGCGTTAATGTGCGCCTGCGTGAGCACAACAATTCTCTAAAAGGTCATGCTAGCTCGCACCTGTCGCTACACTGTCGCGATTGTGGTTGTGTACCTCTCTTTGATAACACCACTATTTTGTATCGGCACAGGGGGCAAACGCAGCGGGAAATTGTGGAAGCTGCCCAAATCAGTGCACTGTCCGACGGTTGCGTCGCTCAGCCCTCGATTGCCTTGCTTGCCAAAGAGCTGGACTATCTGAGCTTACGCAGATAAATTTTCAATCTTGCCATCTTTGTATAGTATTTTTATATGTTGTTTTCGATCGTCCGCGGAGACTGTTTTGTATCCATACTATCGATAGAACGACGCCCGAGCCCCCTTATAACAACCTCTTATCCGTTCTATGCACATTTTGTGGCTATTCTCACGTCTTGACCGTCGGAATAGCCTCATAGCCTCGACCAATCGCGGATGTCTTTCCCTCCTCCTTTTGTTCGATCCTCCTCCCCGTTCTATGCTAGAACGCTGACAAAAGAGCGCCCCAGGTTTTTGAAGAGAGCGAAACCGTCTTCTGTTATTTTACTACAGCAGACAGCACAGCAACCCGGTATTGTTCAAAAACTGGGATGTTGCACTAAACATGCACCGCGAAACAATCTTGACCGACTTGGCACCAACTAGAACGCTCCTTCTCTACAGCTGATGTCTTGGCTACGATTTCGTCTTTCGTCACGGCAAGAATCCGACCGGAACCATATGCGCATGCGTACTCGTTTTGAACCTTTTACATAGTAATAAATATCACCACTAGCCATTTGCAACATCACGTGCAAGGAATGCACCAATGAGAGACGCGGATGACGGAGAAAAGGAGGAGTAAGCTAGAGAGTGAGGATGACGGCGCTGAGAACAATGAGTGTCGCTACCTTGGAAAGTTGTTTTATCTATGGACCTTACTCCCGCGAGCGGGCTGCAGAAATTAGGCGCCTTTTTTCTTCTTCGAACCACAACCACCACCATTTGGCTGGCATTGATAAAATAGAGGAGGCGTTGGCCGGACAAAAAACCCTAGTCTTTCCGGTATTCCGGTAGCGCAAAGGCGTAGCGTAGTACCGGATAGCGTGTGCCGTAGCTGCCGCTACAACAAGTGGTGCCAAGTATGCAGGATAAAAAACAACTAACAAACGCACAAATAATGTCCTCCGAGGGAGTCCCCATCACCATTCGCTAAGCTTACAGCCGCCGTGCTTACAGCATCGATTATATGTTTATCGTAGGCGCGCGCAAGGGTGGGAGCAGGAAGGGCGGCCGCCCCCCTAGTCACCAGAGAGGGGGGGGGGGCGAATTCTGCCCCATATATTGAGCTAGTAGGGGGCGGGGGGTCCCCTTGACGGGGAACCCTGCGCACGCCTATGTTGTTTTACGAAACGGTGCCGAATCGACCAAATACTTTGCTGTCGAAGCTGTAGTACATGAATCTAAAGCAATTAAAAGCATCAAGTCCGAGCTAACGAGCTGCAGTGCTTGTTAGCTTGTCTGTTGTTAGTTAGTGCTTGTTTCATCTGTTCTTTCGGTCCGTCCTGGTTTGTGCTGAAGTTTTCACTTAACGAGCTATAGTGCGTACGAGGTCCACTTGATAGATTCGAGGTGGACGGCGACCGCTTTCGGCGGAGCAGCTGTTTTCCGGGCGCGCGCTTTTCCTCGTTAGTTAAATTCAAACTAGTTGAGGTTACCATCCGTGTGGTAGCGTTCAACACACGACACTGCGACATGTTCATTTGCGCGCGAGAGATGCAAGGCGCGCATTTCGTCGTTTAGTGTACAGACTCTTTGTATCCGTGTCGTCTCTCTTGTGGATGTGTGTTCGCGCTGCTACTCCTTCGCTCTC
>JALIZH010000217.1:0-17501 GCA_030522465.1 Rhipicephalus appendiculatus
AAGTATGGTTGCAGAACTTCAGGCAAGTCTCTGTGTGATGGCCAAGACCCATTTACAAACGCCTTCACCTTTTGAAGAGTGGCGTCAGCAAGAACCGCTTGTTCAAACTGCTATTTTGTCAGGCAAGTTGGTTGAACCATGGAAACAATTTCTTCCTCAAAAGTCAGCTCTCTATCTGCCATATGAACAGGTAACCGCGAAAGAGCATCGGCTATTCTGTTGGACGAGCCTTTCTGGTACTCCACCGTGAAATTGTAACGTAGAAGCCTTGCGCACCAACGTGCAATTCTAAGTGGGCGTCGGCCTGAGCCTTGCGAAGACAGAAGCGGAACGAGTGCCTGATGGTCTGTTCGGAGAGTGAAGCTCGGTCCCCACAGGTATGCATGCCAATGTTCCCATGCCCAAATGCATGCAAGTGTTTCCTTCTCGCCAACTGCGTACTTTCTTTCAGCCGGAGATAGCGTACGTGATGCAAAAGCAACAGTACGAAGCTTATTACCGGCGTCCTGCTGGAGGACTGCTCCTAGTCCACATTCGTATGCATCACTAGAAATGACAATTGGAAGCGCAGGATCAAACATGTGCAAGACAAGATCTGACGATAATACCGCCTTTACCGCGCGGAAACTGTTATCCACCTCAACAGACCAGGTCAAGGTTTCGCCTTTCCTAAGAAGAGCCCTCATTGGTTCTACCATCTCGGCCAAGTGTGGCACAAACTTGGCGTAGTATTCCACCAACCCAAGAAAGGAACGGAGTTCAGCGACATTTCTTGGAACTGGGGTTCCCCACAATTACGCCCACTTTCCCTGACAGTGGCGAAATACCGCAAGGTGTCACCTTGTGGCCCAAGAATTCGAGCTCCTGAACTCGAAACACACATTTACTGTTGAGCTTCAGACCTGCGTCTTTGATACGCTGTAACACTGCCTCCAAGTTCTTGAGGTGCTCCTCAGCTGATTTACCAAAAACAATGACATCGTCGATGTAAAAGAGGACACCCGCACAATTGCGAAGGATTCGAGCCATCATACTCTGGAAAGCAGCAGGTGCTGAGGCTAGCCCAAAACAAACGCGCTTGAAGCGGTAGAGCCCTTCATGTGTAATAAAAGCTGTCAAGTCCCTACTCTCAGGATCAAGGGGAACTTGGTGGTAGGCAGACGCTAAGTCGAGTTTCGAAAAGTGCGTGGCACCCAGCAAGGCATGAAGCAACTCATCCATGTGAGGCAGCGGAAAGCTGTCCGGAACGATGGCGTTGTTAGGTTCACGTAAATCTACACAAAGCCTAATACTTCCATCTTTCTTCCGAATGACTACAATAGGGGACACCCATTCTGACGTATCGATCCGTTCAATGATGTCCAAGCTTTCCAAGCGCTGCAGTTCGTAAGACACGCGTGCTCGTAACGTGAAACGAAGCCGGCGAAGTTTTGATGCGACTGGCTGAACACCCGCACGTGTCTTAATCCAGTGAACAAAACCTTTGCCAGACCCAGCTCATTTGTAAAGAGCGAGCAAAACTTTTGCTGAAGTGCTGATGGCAGCTGTATGGATGGCTCTATCGGACATGTCCGAGATACTTCGGCGGTAGGTACCGTGCTGGTTTGAAAACACTGCAGCTCAGACCCTTCAATGCGCAGCTTCAAAGCCTTAATACCATCCAGGCCAACGAGAGAAGTACCCTGTTCGACTACATAAAACAAAAGTGGTGCGCTGCGATTCTCGAAAAGACCTCAGAAAAGAAGCAGCCTCGAACCGAAATTGGTCTTTTGGAATAATCCAGAAGCGTCACACGAGGAACGGGAAGAAGCGGCACACCAGAGAAATGTTGGTCAAACACCTTGCCTGAAAGAATGGAAACGGAAGAGCCCGAATCGACTAAGAGCTTCATAGCGACCTGCCCGACTTGAACGTTAATGTGAATTCCAGATGCAAAAGGCTGTTGAACCAAAAGAACCTCTACGGTTTCATGCTGCTACGGGCTATCTACTGAAACCTCTTGGACAGCTGCCTGCGACCGCTTCTGGTTGCAAACATTTTCAAAATGTCCGATACGGTCACAAAAGAAGCATTTTTTCCTTTAGCTGGGCAGCGTTTCCAAGAAGCGCGATGCTGCTTAGAACCACATCTGAAGCAATGCGAAGAATTCATGTGTTGCTGCGAATTCGATGGACAGCGCTGTCGAAATGGGGGGCGGTTCCCAGGCGTAGCTGCCTTATAGCGTTGACTGAAAGTGCGAGCACGCGGCCGTGAATTCGGTGACAGCAACAATGAACTGCCTTTGGTGCCCGACTGCACCGATACTGGTTGCACAGTAATGGAAAATTCCTTCATTTCGACTGCTGGATGCTCGATTTGACTCGCGAGAGCAACTGCCTTGTTGAGCGAAAGGGAAGACCCTTCTAACAGAAGACGTTCCCGAATACGATGTGAGGACACACCGGCAACAAACTGGTCACGTAATGGCTCTTCTTGCGACGTAAATGAGCATATCGCGGCAAGCTCTGTTAGCGCGGTCACGTATTCTTGAATAGACTCGCCTGGGAACTGAATTCGACGGTGAAATCGGTGGCGCTCGACGACCAGGTTGCAGGTGGTATCAAAGTGCTTAGCCATTGCCGCTACCGCGGAGCCAAACACGTCGGGCGTAGCTCCGGTCCCTTCTTCCTCCCTCTGCCTTTTCGGCCGCCTGCGAAACCGACAGGGTATTGAATATACGTTGACGTTCGGGTCCCAAGTAATGTAGTAGAATAGCCTTGCGTCGCTCTGGGGAGAACTCTGAAGCACCGGAAGTCAGCAGGTAGACCTTGATCATGTCGTGCCATCGGGACCATGGCTGCACGGGGCAACCCGGTGTCGGAAGGAACGGATCCGGTGGGGCGATGCCGGCGAAAGCCATCTGGGGGGGCGTGGCTGGTTATCCCCGGGGAATTATATCAGACGGGGTTCAAACACTCGTCTCCATTGTAGTGAAGGAGTGACGTGACCGACACACACGGGTAGCGTTTGCATACTCTCCTGTTTTATTAGACGTTCCACAAATATATACAAGCACAAGGACACAGTGTTGCCAACCTAAACACTGAAACCGAAACTGCTGGAACTGTGAACAGGATACAACAGCGTGTAAATCATGTTATGCATGACATCCAAGTCATTCTTTTACTGTTACCACCAGTCCTATAGGTTCGTCATACGGGCACGTCGCGCAATTCCATTTTTTGGTGTAGATCAAGCGGTTGCAACAACCGCGGGCTTACCGTGAGCGTGGCATGTAAGTCATGGCGTGCATGACATGCATATCATGATTTCCATTATACCACCCGTCACTTATGCTCGTAATACAGTCACGTCACAGAATATCAATTTCGTTGAACATCCATTAAATTGAACTGGTGCGAGCGCCCCAAGACGAGTAAATCATGAATTACATGGCATGCGTGTCATGATTTGTAGCTTAAGACTTGTCAGTTGTGCTCGTCATACACTGTTATCATGGCGTACAAATTTTGGTATATCTCAAGTTAAAGAAATGGCTGCAAGAGTGCCAAGAACGTGGCAAGCAAATCATGCTATTCATGGCAAATAAGTCATGATTTTCGCGATATGACTAGTCTGAAGTCCTGTCAGTTTTTTCTTTCGCTTAAAAATAGCTCAACTTGTGATGCTGAGGGCATCCAGGTTCGCCCAGTCAAGTTCGTACTCGATATTCTATGTCCATATCTCACCCATATTTTTATCTGCCTTTGGAGAGCGCATCCTTCCCAGGAGGATGCAGATCGCAAGGAGTTTCTGTGCTTTTTTAAGAAAGGTGACTCAAACGATATAAAAATTATAGACGTATTTTGATATTACCTGTATTATCGAAAGGGCTGGAGATACTCATACATATGCAAATGTCTAAATTTTTCAATTAGCACAACGTTATGACAACCACCCAGTTCGGGTTTAGGAAACGCTTGTCTACCGAATTAATCTTTCTTCAGCAAAAAGAATTCATTCTATCACAATTTGAAAGCAAAAATATGTGCTCGGCCTTTATATTGATTTCACTAAAGCATTTGATTGCATCCATCATTCCATATTACTTGAAAATGTCGAAACTTACGGTATTCTCAGGCACTGTCTAAACCTTTTGAAGTCTTACTTATATCATCGCTACCAATACGTCCAAATTGAAAACTACCGCTCAGATTTAAAACATATCAGTAAAGGCGTCCCTCAAAGTAGTAATCTTGGCCCATTCTTTTCATAGTTTACATAAATGACCTCGCAAATATTTACAGATACCAGACAGTCATGCCAGGCAAACCTATGTAGCCCACGAACATACTGAGAAAATAAAAATAAATGTGGGGCAAAGACAGTCATGTGCGGGCCGCGGGCCGCAAGCAAGAGGTTCACGGGCCGCGTGTTTGAGACCCCTGCTTCAATTCATGCTAAGTCATGCATTTGAATATACAGGGTGTTTCAGGTAACACGTTTAGAAATGCTTTAATGTAGGTTTCTTCAGAAAAAGTACAAATTCTCTCAAGGAGAAAGTAACCATGTTTGGCGGACGTCACCTGTCCTAAGAAATACGCAACTTAAATTGTTAATTAACGGCATTTGTCGACCAAGCTTTTTAGTCAGTACCGTTTCGCGCCTATTGACAATGACAAGATTGGACCCACGGAGACCACGATGCCTTATCTGTCATTGAAGCAAAGTAAGATAATTTGGTGAAGCCTTGTAGCCCACGAAATTAAAGTATTTTTTGCCGCATGAAAACGAACGGCAGCGCACATGGCGAGCTGCAAAACATAACGCAGACGCTACGTCTGCTGATGACGTGTAGCAGTGAGTGCAGAACCCAGTTCGAAATGTCTGTGGTCAGTCTAGGGAGCCTCAACACTCAGCTCAGATCATGGCTGGTGTTATGCTGCCTTTCGGTGGTGGGCGCAAGGATTAACCTAGTCATCGCTCACCACTCGGTAATCCACTGGCGGACTAGGCGTTGCCGGCAGGTTTTGCTTCTTACTCTTTGCCTCGACTACTTCTGACGTGGTTATAAGACGCGCCTCAATCCAACTAGTTTATTTCTTTGTATGCATCCATGCTTATTTCCTATTTGAAGAAAAACAGCGCACTGAAAGAACGAAGACAAAAAAGACAGGCAACACACACAGCAGATGATGTGTATCGCATTCCATTATCTTGTGGCCTTTATTACATTGGACAGACGGGCCGCTGTGTCAATACTAGGCTGCGGGAGCACTATCTCTCTTTACATAACACCTCGACTTCCCATTTGGCATCGCCCTGCACCAGATGTGGGTGTACATCCGTTCTTTCTCACAGAGTTGTTATTTTCGAACACCATTATCAATTCACTCATGAAGTTTCTGAAGGCTTTCATGTTGTGACGATGTGACGCGCTTATTTACAGTATGGAGAATGATTGCGAGAGGTACAGCTCAGAGCGAAAAGCAGTTGACTTAGCTGCTCGCGAGCCAGTGCCGCCTCGTTCAAGTCCTCTTCATCCGTCCATCGATGACATGTTTTACATCCCCGTTCGCAGACGATGCCCACTGGGCGAGTCAGTAGGAAAGTTGATGGTGATACGGCTTAAGGCGCGCGACGTGAGTCAGCTGTGTCTTGCTAGAGCGCCGACCATTGCTTTTGACGCTGGAGATGACGTATGTCACATCGCCGAGGCAGTTGAGAATGACAAATGGTCCGACGTAGTGGGCCAAGAACTTTTGGCACAAACCATGTTAGCGGACTGGCGTCCACAACCACACAAGGTCACCTTTTGTGTAACAAACGTAGTGATGGCAGGCGTCGTAACGTGTCTTCGAGTGCTCTTGAGATGCCATTGTTCGGAGGCGTGCGATGCGACGGGATTCTTCAGCGGGGCATAGTTACTCGGCAACCGATGTTTCCACGTCTAACGTAAAATGCAGAATAGTGTCGAGACAGCTGCGAGGGAAGCGAGCGTAGAGTAGCAAAAAGGGGAAGTATCCTGTCGTCTCGTGCTTCGCGGTGTTGTATGTGTGTGTGATGTAGGGTAGTACTTCGTCACAGTTTTTGTGCTTGGAATCGACATAAATGGATAAAATGTTGTTAGCGTCCTGTTGGTTCGCTCTACGAGGCCAATTGTCTTTGGGTGATAGGGTGTCGCATGGCGGAATTGGCTGGCAGACAGGCGCAGGATCTCTTCAACGACGTCAGCGACGAACTGACGTCCCCGGTCGCTAATGACGACTCGTGGAGGAACATGGCGTAGAATTATAAGGCGAAGCATAAACTGCGACACGTGAAAGGCTGTTGCAGTAGATATTGCTGCAGTTTCTGCGTAGCGCGTCAGGTGGTCGACGCAGACGATGACCCATCGATTGTCACTGGTTGAACGCGGAAACGGACCTAGAAGGTCGACACCAACAATCACGAAGGGAGAGCTAGGAGGTGGTACGGGATGGAGAAGTCCGGGTGACGTAGTCGTGGGACGGTTGTGACGTTGACATTGTTCGCAACCCGCGACGTATTTTTCCGTGTCGCGTCGCATCTTGGTCCAGTAGAACCTTTGCTGGATGCGATGAAACGTTCTGGCGAAGCCCATGTGTCCGCTGGTTGCGTCGTCGTGGAAGAATCGAAAGACTTGAGAACGTAGAGTGCGTGGAACTACCAGAAGCAGACCGGCGCCTTGGCCGGAATAATTGTTCCTGTAGAGGACGGCGTCGTGGACTACAAAAGAGCTTGAATTGGAGGGGCATTCGCGGAGGCAAACAGGGAATCTAAGCAACGGTCCTCGTGCTGGGATGCCCGGAAAGCGAACTGATAGTCAATAGCGGCGATAAGCTAGCTGGTCCGAAGTTGTCAGCGTCGCACTCCGTGGTTGGTAGAGGAAGCCGTGACAGGCAGTCAGCATCTGCGTGGCGGTTACCGCTCTTGTAGCATACCGTAAAATGAAACTCTTGTAAGCGCAGAGCCCATCGCGCAAGTCGGCCAGATCGGTCGCGTAGGCCTACCAGCCAGCAAAGAGAGTTATGGTCGGTGATGACTGAGAAGCGACGGCCGTAGATGTATGGGCGAAACTTGTGTACGGCGAATACGACGGCGAGTCACTCCAGTTCTGTAACTGTGTAGTTCCGCTCTGACATGCTTAGTGACCAACTTGTAGAGGCGACGACGTGTTCAGCATTGTCGTGGCGTTGAACGAGCACCGCGCCGAGACCAACTCCACTGGCATCGGTGCGAATTTCCATGGGAGCAGAGGGATCAAAGTGGCGTAGTATTGGCCCGGGAGTGAGGACGAAATGGAGTTGCTTAAAAGCTGACTCACAATTCGGTGTCCAGCGGAAAGGGACATCCTTTTGCCGCATGTCAGTCAGTGGCTGGGCCTTTTCAGCAAAATTAGGCACGAAGCGGTGAAAGTAAGAGCGTAGGCCAAGAAAGCTTCGCAGCTCCCGGAGAGACTGCGGCTGCTTGAAGTTGCTGACGGCGTCAACTTTCTGCGGGTCCGGCCTAACGCCAGCTTTGTCCACAAGGTGTCCCAAAACCAGTGTTTCACGTTCACCAAAACGACATTTTCTTGAGTTCAGTGTGAAAACAGCTTTCTCCAAACATGTTAGAACAAGGTCTAGGCGATGATTATGTTCCTCGAAAGTTCGTCCAAAGATAACCACATCGTCCAGGTAACATAAACAGACTTCGCATTTGAGGCTCCGCAAGACGGTGTCGATATATCGTTCAAATGTTGCCGGGGCATTACACGAGCCGAACGGCATGACATTAAATTCAAACAAACCCTCTGGCGTAACAAAAGCCGTCTTTTCTTCGGATCCATGGGAATCTGCCAATACCCGGATCGCAAGTCTACCGAAGAAAAATAAGACGCTGAATGCAGGCAGTCGATGACGTCATCGATGCCGGGGAGCGGATACACGTCCTTCTTGGTTATAGAGTTGAGACGCCGATAGTCAACACAGAACCTCCAGGACCCGTCCTTTTTCTTAACCAAGATAGCAGGCGCAGCCCATGGCCTAGACGATTGTTGAACGACACCGGTGGCTGGCATCTCGCTAACTTGTTCTCCAATAACTTTGCGCTCCGACACAGAAACTCGATAAGGCTTTTTGTCGGAGAGTGTGCGCAGAACTAGAGTCAATCCTGTGACGAGCGCGCGTGCAAAGGTACCTGAGCTTTATGCACCTTCTGTGCAAAATCAAATACTTTAGCGTGCCTCGCCAGCAGTGCAACCAGGACAGTGCGCTTCTGCGAGGAAATGGACTTGCTAACCATCTTCATTAATTCAGATTCCGTACCGGACGTTTAATCGGGGTCCACCTTTGCAGGATCGCTTAAGGCTCCAATGCAGCTACTGCTCTGCTTTTCAATATTAACAAGTCACGTGATTCTGGTGATAGCCAAACGTCGGTGACATTGCACAAGAAAAAGTTTACTTTCATTGACGAGCGTATCACCTAATCACCTTGTTCCTCACTTGTCATATATGCGCGTTTTTTTTTCCTTTTAAGCTCTTGTTTCCGTTGAATAAACATCCAGTTGTGCGTGCAGCGCTGCGTGTGCTCCCTCTCTTTTTTGTCTTCGTTTTTTTTTAATTCGTTGTATTTCTTCAAATATGAATACTCACCAACTCGCTCATCTTGCTATTTGCTTGCAATATGTTTATTTCCATTTCGTCCATGAGTTTATATCTTTGTTCAGATGAGCTGCTGTTCGTTTATAATATCTGCGTGTTAGGAAGTGCATCAGACACAGAAAGATGTTCGTTTTCGCAGCAAGGAGGGCTTTCGCGGCAGTGGCTGCGTGCGGCTAGTCGTTCTTGTGGTGCCAGCGTTCACGTTTTCCTTTAAGACACTTGCTTTCGAGGTGCACGTGCGACATCGCCATTCCAGTACCACTGGTGTTGCCTCGTCCAAGTGGAAATCAAGGATTCAAGAGCGCAGCTTTTTATATTAGGGCGGCAAAAAAGACAGGGAACACACACAGCAGAGGATGTGTATCGCATTCCATTATCTCGTGGCATTTATTATATTGGACAGACGGGCCGTTGTGTCAATAAAAGTCTGTGGGAGCACTATCTCTCCTTACATAACGGCTCGCCTTCCCATTTGGCACCGCACTGCGCCACGTGTGGGTGTACACCCGTTCTTTCTAACACAGTTGTTATTTTCGAACACAATGATCAATTCACTCGTGAAGTTTCAGAAGGCTTTCATATTAACAAGTGACGTGATTCTGCTGTCATCCAAACGTCGCTTACATCTTCGGGTAAATATGCAGCGCGGCACAGACAAAGGACGAGAACCGGACGACAGAGCGCTCGTGTCGTCCGTTTCTCGTCCTTTGTCTGTGCCGCGCTGCACATTTACCCGAAGATGTTAATACACCAACTCGCCCAGATCGCCGCATTAGGTCGGTTACATTGCAAAAAAAAGAGTTTACTTTTATTGAGGAGCGTATCGCCTAATCACTTTTAAATGCGAATGCATTTCATAGTCGGGCTATGTCAGGCATCCGGCGTTGGCGTTGTGCGGCGTTGTCCGCCGAGGAGGAGGAGGAGGATAGGTTGAGGGAGGTGTGCGCGCCGGCAGGTGTTAGATGTGAAGCATCTTATGGCGAAGCTTAATCCGGTGGTGGTGGTGTACGGCGTGACCGCCCTTACTGCGCATGCGCAAACCCTTTCAAAAAAAATAATAAAAATGAAAAACCTCCTCTCTCCCTCTCTCTCCCCCTAGGCATTCCTCCCCGCGGCAACCACACCCTCACTGCGCATGCGCCACCCCTCCTCTCTCCCCTGCTACGCTCCCCCCTCTCTCCTCTAGGCATCCCTGCCCGCGCCGTCCACACTCCCACTGCGCATGCGCGTCCCACCTCTCTTCTCCTCTCCTACGCTCCCCCCTCTCTCCTATAGGCATACCTGCCCGCGGCGTCCACACATCCACTGCGCATGCGCGTCCCCCTCTCTCTCCTCTCCTACGGTCCCCCCGCCCCCTCTCTCGCTACGCGACGCCGACGCGGGCAGCGTCTGCTAGCGAGTTTCTTGGTTGAAAAAACCGACTGCTCGCGCTGCACAACCGTTCACTGGCCACCCCGTATATATGGCACTGGATCTTGACCTGCAAGGTGGTGCCGGTGGGAGATTTCTCCTGTGCGTTGTTGAACAATAAAAATTCGCAGCGTGCGCGTTAACTAAAAGCGGTCTGCGGCGGAGCTCGGCGGAACTATATATGGAAAAAAAATTAAATAAATAAAAAAATTAAAAAAACAAGAAAAAGCAAAAAAAAAAAAAGGCGCTGCGCCGTGCTCCCGACCGGGCTGCAGAAATTAGGCGCCTTTTCCTTCTTCGAACCACAACCACCATATATAAATGGAGTGAAGCGCGCGCGAAATGCATTCGCATTTCCTCACGACTCCCCTTCGGGGAGGTGGGGGCTTTTTTTCCTCGTTTGTCAGGCGCGTCTTTTTTTTTTCACTTTTAAGCTCTTTCTTCTTTTGAATAAACTTCCAGTTGTGAGTGCAGCGCTGTGTGTGTTTCCTCACTTTATTGTCTTCGGTTTTTAAGTGCGCTGTTTTTCTTCAAATAGGACTACGCACCAACTCGCTCAACTTGCTATTTCGTTACAATATGTTTATTTCCATTTTGTCCTCGTGTTTATTTCTTTGTTCAGATGACCTGCTCTTCGTTGATAATATCTGCGTGTTAGGGAAGCGCATCAGAAAAAGAAAATTGTTCGTTGCCATAGGAAGGAGCAGTGATGTTCCGTCCTGGACAAAAAGAATTCCCTTTCCGAGGCCCGAAAATTCCCTATTTCCGGCATACATCGCCAAAAAATCCCCGCATATTTCCCTGCACAAAAAAAGCATATATATATATATATATATATATATATATATATATATATATATATATATATATATATATATATATATATATATATATATATATATATATATATATATATATATGTATATATATATGTATATATATATATATATATATATAGTGTTTCAGGCTCTTACCATCGCTTTCTCTTCTTTCCTGCCCAACTCAAAGCATCGCCTCTGAGAACGGCTTTTAATACTACGAAGGAGCCACCTTGGAGCTCGCTTTAAGCGGTATGCGATGTGAAGGAATGCTGTACATGCTCATGCACACGGCCACTGCATAAGAAGAAAAGTTTATTATTGTTGTTTTTTTTGTTACTGAGTGACGTGGCGTACATTAATGTGCCTAGCAGACGCTCTGTATCTATATGCACCACATTTTGTACAAAAAGCCCGTCAACTTTTCAATAATGGTGACCGTCGCATGGTCAGCGCAGCGTAATAAACTCTGCGGTGTTTAGCATTACGTATCTATGCATTTTCTAAATAAACACACACACTGCCGAATACGTACGTATTGATATTGCGCCTCAAATATGCGTAATATTTGCTTTTTGATTGACAATGTTCATAAGTATGAACAGATTCACCAGATCAAAATGGGCGGGCTTTGAGCACGGGCTTAAACTTTCGCCGGGCAGCTGAATCGCTGGCCACACAAACCAGCAGTCAGTCAAATCAATGTCATCAATGTTTATGCGTTGAATTATCCCAAGAAAGACTATAGTCTTTAAAAACGTACCTTAGAGGCTGTGGTTTGGCGCGCTACATGCGCCAGAAACGATCGCGACATGCGAAAGCCTCATGTCCACAGTATTTTGATCGTTATAAAAAAAAAATTTCGCCGCCTCTCAAATTTATTCCCTGCAATATCGCGCAGATTCCCTTTTTCCCTTTCGTCCAAAATGACTGTCGGAAATTCCCTGAAAAAGGGAAAATTCCCTGCACGGAACATCACTGGGAAGGAGGGCTCTCGCGGCAGTGGCTGCGTGCGGCTAGACGTTCCTGTGGTGCCAGCGTTGACGTTTCCCTTTAAGGCACTTGCTTTCGAAGTGCACGTGCGACATAGCCAGTGCAGGTGTTGCTTCGTCCAAGTGAATCAAGGACTCCACCACGCAGCTTTTTATATTAAGGGCGGAGCATTTTAGGGGGCCAGGCTGTCGTAGGCTGTCGTTTGCTGTCGTCGGCGCTTGGGATAACGCTCTACACCTTACCACCCACAACGGTCTAAGAGCATTTCAACCGAACGCTGGGAGACATGTTCGCGCTGTGTGTGAATTCTGACCAATCGAACAGGGATGTCGCCTCTTGAGCACTCGCTCGCGCCAAGGAGAAGTCTTCCTCTTGTTCTTCGAGCGCCTCGATAATAGTCACTTATCATGATAAAAAAACAAAAAACAAACTAGTGCGCTTGGCGTAACGCAGGCAAAACAACGTATAAAAATAGAAAAAAGAGGACGAAGCAAGTGTGAAATAGAAAGATAGGAAAAAAGGAAACTAGGAAGAAAAATAGAAAGAGCAAGAAAGAGAAAAAGTAGATCAAAAGAGCGGAAGAAATAAATAGAAAAAAGACACGAAGAAACCGTAACATGTGAAAAAGTCAGTTTCGCCGCAAGTGCGAAGCATTGAATGCGATAGCAACAAAGTGGCGTTTCAAGCGAAGAACGGCAAGCAGATCGAAACTTGGAGCGCACTGCTCAAGCGCGAAGGACGCACGAAACATACGCTCAGGTACACATAGGACTAGCACGAACTAACAGGTGTCACAGTTGTTACTTCCCTGTGTTGGAACAGCTCGCTTGTTTCGGAAACGGGGCCTCTGCAGCGAGCGAAGTGACCTTCGTGCGCTCTGTAACCTAAACGCAACCTTCCCGGCGAATGCACACGACGTAAAACTGCCCCCCCATCCCCCCCACCCCAAGATAAGCACGCGCTCGCGCGCACCCGGGCAAAAGCGACTACGCCCTGCAGGCAAAAGTACCAGTCAGGGTGTTGGGGAGCGAACGCGTCACAACGAGTGGGGCGCCGAGCGCGCACTTTGTGCCATCTCGCTGGTTTGCTGGTAAGGCAGAGAACACGCTGATATTCTCCCCGATATCTGCGTACCGCCTGCAACGAATGCTCTATATAAATAGCTCGCCGTTAGTATCCTGTAGCATGTGCGCTCCTGTGGCGTAGCGGTTAACATCGCGCGCTGCGGAGCAAGAGGTCGCCGTTCGACTCCGCGCATCGAAAAACATTTTTCTGAATTATTTTTCTTCGTGTCGTATATATATATATATATATATATATATATATATATATATATACACACACACAGACATATGCGGAGCATGACGGCGACGCCAACGCCGACGGCGAAAAGCAGCGGGAGAGTGTCCATATAATTGCTATCGCAATAAAAGAAAGCGAGGAGGAAGGAACAACAGCGCCTGTCCTGTCATGTTCTTCTCTGTCCTGTCCTGGTCAAATCGAGCGCTAAAATTATTCCATTAAGAATATATCACCAACAAGCCCTGCACCCTGATGCACCGCGCGAAGTACTCGGCGATTGAGGGTGTGTGTTTTTATCTGAAGTTCTTCAAGAACTCCTTCGCATCTCTACAGCCTACGACCGCATCTCTACAGCCGCACCTTGATGTTACCACTACAGCTTACCACCCACAGGCTCTAAGACCATTTCAACCGAACGCTGGGAGACATGTTCGTGCTGTGTGTGAATTTTGACCAATCGAACAGGTTCGTTTGCAACCTATGCATAGAATAGCTCGACGCAGGCAACAACAGGCTTCTCGCCTTTCTTCCTGTTATATGGCTGCGAAAAATGCGCCTCCATTGACACCATTTTGTCGTATCATCCGAACGCTTCCCGAATTCAGCCCAGTTTCTGAAGCAAAAAGGAAAGGCTAGCTCGTATGTACTGGTTCATACCGATATATAAACGCGGTAGCGTTAAAGAGCTCGTTTTAATAGCGCTAAAAGAATAGGAAAAAAAATGGAGTAGGGGACAAGAACGGGTGTTATGTGAAATTGTAAAGCCTAGTGAACAGTGTCGTCAATTGGCTCGCTGATTCACCCCCAGAAAAAAAAGCCTTCGACAAAAATTAGTGCAGCTCGCACTAAGTCGCATAACGCTGGGTCACAGAACTGGTGGGGACCTGGCTAACCTCCTAACTTCTCGCCTCTTTCTTTCCCGCCCTTTTGCTATAATATACCACACATGGCTAATAGGGGCCACCCGTTTTACCTTCTCTTGTGAGCCATCTGTACAGTGTGCTTGGGCGGTGATGGGAGCGCGTGCCGGTGCATGATGATGATAGTTTTCGTTTTTTCGAAACAAACGGCCACTCTCCAGCATAACAGCTCTGCCATAAAAAACTTCCATAGCGCATATGTGCCACAAAAAATGGGGAAAAGCCACTACTCACCTCATTGGTGGTTCACTAAAGCAAGGGGCCCCTCACCAGGTTTGACAATTTTGAGCTGACGAGCGCAATTCATACATTGAGCGTTCACGATCACGTCTGCCAAATTTTGGAATGCTACGCGCCGCGGAAATGGGTCAAATTTCAAGCTGAACGCTGCTTGCCCTTACTTTCGCGTGCTCGCGCGTAGAGAATGAGGGGATGACGTACACGGCGGAATGGCCCTACGCAGATGGCAGTGCTGTGACGTCGGTCGCCTACGTAGACGGCTGTGCACTGACGTCGACAGCAGTAGCACGTGACACTGTGAAAATTATTTGACACGACATGTGTAGCTTGTGGAATGTGTTGCTTGAATAGATGAATAAAACTTGAGAGAAATAATGAGACGCACAAAGGGAATGTGTGCGTCTTTTTTCATTTTTGTTCAGTGAATTGCAGCGATATGCGGGGCTAATGTGCCTCCGTTTCGCATGCGTTCGTGTCCCCGCGGTTAGCGCGCATTGAGGAGACGCCAGCCCTGTAAACGAAAGTGATGTCCTGGCGCCTTCGAGCACTCAATGTGCTCATTTATTCTAGCGCGTCCAAGTAAACGTAAATGCGGCACTGGCTCATGATACCGCCACTCTCGTGCCAGTGAAAAGTGAAACGCACGCGCACCGAGGCATCCATCCCGCAGAAACAGGCAATAGACCACAAAATAACGCTGGTCAACAAAACAACGCCGCACGCGTGCTAGGGCCTGGGCTTCCTCGGGCACATCATGCACACGTGACCTTGCGTGCCATGACGTGTTGCCCTCGCCCGCATGCCGGAGAACGTAGGGAAGAGATATGGCTTGCGAAGGCTACGCGGGGCGAGCGGCAAGGGTTTCGAGCTCGCCTCCTCGCATCATGGTTTCGCGCCACATCAAAATATCGGTTTTCTCAGCGCCTAATGCACCGATTGAAAAAATTCTTGTGGCATAATGTTCCTCATCGGACACACAACAACTGCCAGCGTCTAACTAAAATTTCTTCTGGGGCCTGGTGAGGGACCCTTTAAGGAAACCCGGGCGTTAAATACCGATTAGGGGCCGCCCGTTTCAGCTTCTTTTACCTGTCCTCCAAGTTTGCCCACAGGAGTTCTTTTTGCGTCGGACGACATCTATCTCATACAGCATATGTGATTGAGCCGGTTAAGGTATAGGCACCGCCTATCGCAGTACTAACGTAAAAGTGAGGGGCCCGTCAGCGCAGTGAAATCGTAATAGTGAAAGGGCCCGTCATAATAGAGACGCAACTATAGTGACGGGCCCCGTCTTTATAATGTAATGGTTAAAGGGAGGAGGCCCGTTGCCTTAAATATGTACCCCTTTTTAGATGCCACCGTCATGCGGCTTTGGTGGCATAGTGGGTTTCCGCGCTGTTCAAACTGTAGTCCAGGAGGTCGTCAGATCAATCCCCGTTTCGTCAACCTTTTTTAGCTTTTTTTTTTTTAACACGAAAGTGTTTTATGCCGGGGTCCACCAAGAATTGAGTGACGTATTTCTGTCACGGAAATGACGTCGAAAAAATACACATCATCAGAAGACAAAGAAAAAAAGTTCCGTCAACGGGAGTCGGACCTACGACCTCTTGGTCAGCGACAACAGATGCCGGGCACACTATCTACTGCGCCATGGTCACTTTTTTTTCTTTATTGCCCTGCGCCATGGTCACATACACTGCAGGCTTTAAAAAAGCCTTTTATATCTACCACTGTCCTCTCACAGTGCTCTTGCTAAAGTGAAGTAATGCATTATGACCGTGAAATGCATGATTAGTTCTTTCAAAGCATCGTTTCTACGCGTCGGTCCCATTCGGCGCGTTTCGAATAGGAAAAGTTCAATTTTGTCGACGTATTAACACACTGCCAGGTGGCGACCTTACCCCAAGCATCGGCCTCGCTCATAGCATCCGTCCTAACCAAAAATAGCTCTCGGACGCGCGAGTGCGTCGCGAGGACGTATCTCCGCGTTCCGAACTTGCGCTCGCCCCGCGAAAAATCGCAGCCGGCCAACGGGGAAGACACGACGCGCGTTGCGTTTCCATCTGGTCGGGCAGCGTTGTTCAATAACTCTAACATGCCGCGAGTAATCGACCTTAGCCCAAGTTCGGCGTCCAATCAGTGATGCTCTTCTGGCTGTCACGCCGCTTCCTATGATTCCGCTCTCACTGTACAGCTACCACAAGCATGTATGTCCACAAGGGTTTGTTTAATCATTGATCATGGACGTTAGTCGTCGGGATACATGTACCACCAAGCGTCAACTTGGATGCATTTACGTTAAGCGGTGCTATAACTGTCAAACACCAACAGACATTGTGCAAGCTCTGTTATATAAATATACAGTATTCAAATTCAACTGCTTCTGTAGGACAGGTTTCACTTTCGTGTTATACCGATTCCTCTGACGGAGGGATCAACAATGTATTTTTTGCAGGGTAATGCGTCAACATTGACGTTACTGCTCTGAAGGAGATGTATCTTTTTTCTTTTTTAAAACAGCATCACATTGGTGTCTGCGGCGGTTGTTAAACAGCCCCTACCGTTTGGATTTCGAAGCGTAGTGGGGAATGCATGATGCGTTGTTGGTGAGCAACATCGGTTCGATTCGCGCTGACCTAGTAAATTTTGCCTTTGTTTTTTTGAATATTGTTTCAAGTAATGCTACTTGTTTTTACAAGATAATTGCGTTTATTTATCGGTCATTACCATCAACCTTGTTTTACGTCCAATGTGGGATGAGGATGAGCAAGCAGAGCCGCTGCTCTGCTTGCTGTGATGTTTAGGGCGGTTCGCGCACTTCTACTGTTGTGCGCCGGCGCAGAAAACAGACAGGGAGTCGTTTTCCAACATTTATATAACAATCTAAAAAGATGAAGAGAATTCGGTGGTGTAGTTGCCGTCGGAACGTCCACCACAGCACGCCAGGAGGAATAACGGGTGGTAGTCCCGTGACTTGAGGCTCACGACGTTAGAGCAGCGGTAGCGGCGTCTAGGAGATGCCTGGACCAGCGCGGTCTCGGACTTTTAATGGGTCCAGAAGTCTCTGTGTATAGATGACTTGGGGGCAATGTAACCTAGACCATTGGTGGTTAAAAAATACGGCCTGCTGGTTAATGAAAACATACTGTGACCTCCTCTGTGGGGATGCATAGA
>JALIZH010000219.1:0-132889 GCA_030522465.1 Rhipicephalus appendiculatus
ACAACGAAGTGACGAAATTTGAAAGAAGCGGCTGGCCATATCTTTTCGTCAAAAGTGGCAATCATCTGACTTGCTTAGTTAGTTAGTTAGTTAATTTGATTTTTATGGCGCAAAAGCAGCTGAGGCTATGCTGCGCCAGACACAAGGTGTTAAGAAGAGGGTAATGAGATGATGAAGTTCTAAAGCTTATTTAAAAAACCACATTCTTTTAGAAAGTTTAGCACGTCAGGCAGGGGTACTAGAGAGTCATCTCCTAACAGCAGAGCAGGGTGGTCCGCCGCGGTGGAGCAGTGGCTATGGTGCTCGGCTGCTAACCCGAAGGTCGCGGGTTCGATCCCGGCCGCGGCGGTCGCATTTCGATGGAGGCGAAATGGCAGAGGCCCGTGTACTGTGCGATGTCAGTGCACGTTAAAGAACACCAGATGGTCGAAATTTCCGGAGCCCTCCACTACGGCGTCTCTCATAATCATATCGTGGTTTTGGGACGTAAAACCCCAGATATTATTATTAATATAGAGCAGGGTGTAAGGGTATGTGTTGTTTGTATAGTATGCTGAAATATTTTTGTCTCTGTGTTTCAACGTCTGGGCACGTGATAATAATGTGTATAAGTGTGAGTGGTTCTTGGCATTTTTCACAGATTGGCTGTTCTTCTTTTGTGAGATGACGACCTGATAATGCTGTACTACATGAGAACTAGACGTGCTGCATATTTTGCGTTGTATGCCACATAAAATTTGTAATGGATGTCGCAAAGAAATGTGTTTGATGGTTGACCATTAATTGCAGTTCGTCAAAACAGGCTACTGGCTACGCTATGTTTATGTCAGGTCTAGTGCAATGACGCATTTGACAGTAATGAACGATATTAGCGAAACTATTGCTTTTCATATCTCACTCATTCTGACAGTAATGTGTCTCGCTGTATTTCTACAGGTGTTTCTGTTTCTGTTTGTAGAGAACTCTCCACCACCGCTAAGCAATATACAGGGTGCCCCAGCTATTTTTAGCGAGAGTTCAAAAAATATGTCAATACACTTAATGACGACGCGACCGATTGCACGTTGCTGACTATTGCCTGGAGTAAGTCATACGATTTTTTGTGTTCTGATCAATTGCTTAATTAGGCCACTTTATTTAACTCAGTTCTGAAGCAACGAAACAGGGCGAAAGTGCTAGATCGGTTTGCACGACGTCTGATTAGACAGTGTCTAACAATATATCCGTTAATGATTAGTGTTTTTCTGCTAACTACAGATGCCCACGTAATACCCCAAAAAAAAAATACCACGGGACATGCCCGCTCGCGCGCCAGTGCTCGCAGTGATTTTAATGTTGCCTGACGACCCGCATGCAAACGACCACAGCAGTTTTCCGGTTGTGCTGCCCCGACAGTGGTGATGGCTGTGCGATGCGCGCGCGCACAGACACACACACACACACACACACACACACACACACACACACACACACACACACACACACACACACACACACACACACACACACACACACACATATATATATATATATATATATATATATATATATATATATATATATATATATATATATATATATATATATATATATATAACTGGCGCGTGTAACAGCAATGCTCCATTTCGATGCTACTGCGTATTTCGCGAACACGGAAAAAATACTGCGACCTCCTTCAACTGAAGTGAATACTCCTTTGCCCTTTACTTTTAACAGAAAAAATATCGAGGTGCACACACGCGACATCAGTTTAACACGCGCGACTGTCAAATTGACTTTTGATCTCAGCCTCGTTGAATTCAATCTAAGCTCACTGCTGCATTCTCCGACGCCGACCGAATATTTCCATCATTTCGAATGTTCTAATATTCAACTGTCAGACGCAGCACGCACAATGACACGAAAATGGATTCCTCTGTTGAAGTCAATGCCCTGAAACTTGTCATAGCGTGTGCGTGGGCGGGAAGCTTAATATGAACGTTTTCTCGCTACTGCTCTCCCAGCGAAGCAGCGTGCTCAAACAGAATGCCTTTTCGGCAGCATGTGATCGCGCTGACTAAAAAAGCGGTCCGTAGTATACTGCTGAGCATGCGCTACTGCGCTGAGGTGGTTGGTGTTTGCTGATGATTGAGCATGCCAACAGAATCTACAATTCCAAGGGGACGCGAGAGCCGAAAAGTGTTCTTGCGGAGTTCAATTTCAGAAGTCTCCTTTATGGAGCTCCTGTTTCATAACATTTCATTTGCCTAAAACGCGGTTGAGTGTAATATTTCGGATTTTATTGAAATACCCAGCGTACTGAAATGAGAAGATAAAAAGGCACGAAGCTCAGTTTCTGTCATTTCAGATATTGCCTTCTCGAGGCAATAGCACTTGAGAGAAATCCAGAAATATTTCAAGCAATATTTTACTGCGATTTTTGCATTTTAACCCGAAATAAGCACTTTTTCGTTTTGTGACACCATGTTATCGTTTATTCCCGTTGTATGGTGGAAAATACTGTTTTCAGTTATGCTCTGTAGGCCACCCTGAATTGTGTTTCATTATCCACTTTAGTGTCAAGCTTTTACTATCCAGCTATTCTTCGTTTCTAATCACTTTTTTTATTATAACCGTTGTGTTCTACCCCCTCTTTTCCACGAAAGTATCTCGTGGTAAAAAAAAATTGCACCATCTCCCGCTAAAGGGAACCATGTGTAGATGTGAAGCAGCGGGCGCTAACGCTTACACTGGCGGTGGCGTTGACGCTGGCGCTATCGCAGCGTTGCGCAGGAGAGAAAACTGAGGAGGCGCAAAGCACGCAGTGATGGAGCGGTGTTTCCTACTGGAACATGCCTATCGCTGCTAATGGGCAATGAGAGACAGAAGACTCCGACTGGACACAGAGACCCACAGTGCGCTTTTAGTTAACGCACACGCTGCGAATTTTTATTGTTCAACAACGCACAGGAGAAATCTCCCACCGGCACCACCTTGGAGGTCAAGATCCATTGCCATATATACGGGGTGGCCAGTGAACGGTTGTGCAGCGCGAGCAGTCGGTTTTTTCAACCAAGAAACTCGCTAGCAGACGCTGCCTGCGTCGGCGTGCTTCAACTGCTTGCTTCACTTTGTCGTAATGAAAAACTTCATATGCTTCCGTCGCGCAGCTTTGCTTGCTTTTCGATGTTGAAGTTCAACTTAACGTTCCCTTGCAGTAGCAGCAGGAGTGTCTAGACATGATTGTTTCTTTTACAATGTTTCGACGACTTCCTGGCCCACCAATTTGTCTCCCCGCGATGCAAACTATGACAAGCGCTTAGTGCCAGATATGTAGAAAAATTGGTGTCAGAAATGACGTGAGAGTGGAGAATACTTTTTCGGCGTCAGGACCTCTTTTGTTCTCGCGATAACAATGTCTTGAAGACATTCATATGCAGTAAGAGGAACTTATATATAGAACACCACAATTTAACTACTCTCTTGTGGATTCCAGAACTTGTAAATAAAAGCATTACAACGTTGTTGTTGCTGTAGGTCGAGAGGACATGCATAGGACAATTAAGCAGGTGAAACAGCATCGCTATAAGATTCTTTTCAAAATGATGAACTATAGTAGTGCAAATATTATCTAAACATATGTTAAATAGAGTAAATAAGCCGATATGAAGAAGGGGTAAATAAAAAGTGTTACACTGTGCTACACAATTACAGTTAAGTGAAGGCACATTGCATTCTTCGATATACAGTTTTCCGTTCAATGTTTTTGGGTTTCAAGGCAGGCTATGACATGTCATCGTGATTACTGGCGTTGTGGGAGCTTTAATTGGTGGGAGTGGGTGGACGAGATTCGTGCTAGGAAGCTGGGAGGCTTTGTGGATGCTTTGAACCTGTTCCTTCCGTTTAGATGTGGGGCATGGCTTGTCCAGTTGTTTTAAACTAGGAGACGGGTGCACCATAAGGTTAGCTGCTTAGCCTGGTGCTGTGAACATTAATTTCATAGTTAGCCTATAGAGTACGTTCTACGCAGTATACGTATATACGCGAGCAGATTTGTTTTAAATCCCGCAGTGTTGCTGTCTCCGGAACGTCATGGACAGCTTATCTTAATAGGGAAAGCTACACGGTCCGAATAAAACGGTTTGAGGTGGAGATAGTAGTAGCACTAAGTATTCTTTTCACATACCACGTAAGAAAAGAAATGGTTCGCTCGACGAACCGCTACAGCATTTTCTTGAAGTACAATACAGGTTAGCAAGGACAGTATTTATCACCACTATTATAGACTCTCAACTGATATTCATCTCACATATAAAAATAGTTGAAACCCCCATGTAGAAAGATAACGGGCTTCTCGCAAATTCTGTCATATAAAACATTGAAAAATAACAGTATATGTCAGTTGCACATGTGTAGAGCTTGTCAGCTCACGCCTTGGTTACGGTGAGGTAACTTTTTTAAATATTTGGCACCCAGTGCTTTATTAAAAATTGTTGTTCTTGATGGCCATTTATGTATTCCATACATCTTGTCACCCAAGCCTTTAGGACAAGTTCCGCGAAAAGTCCTTATGTGACATTAGATCGGCGGCAACTCCCCATCCATCGTTCAGGCATTGTGTACATTTTGTAAAAGAAAATTCACACAGCGAACATCAATATTTTTCGGCCATTAACTGAGTGTTTGCCGTTTTAATGTAATCGACTTACACCGAGAGAGTCATTCTCACTTCGTACGTGTTAGACAGCTTAACGAAGAATTGGATGTTCCTCTACTTAAGCACTGTTTTATGGCTCAAGCGAGACCGGTACTGTCATGGAAAGGGCAGTTAATGCGAGTTTTTGTGTGTTTTGGTGGGTTCTGTGTGGCTTCGCAAAAGCCCAACAGAACGTACGAAAAACAGAATTTGCGATCTTTTGCCTAGACTTCAAGATCAAAGAATATTTCCCCAAATTTGGTACGAATGTGTTGAAGTCACGTTTGTGTTTTTTTATGCCACTGTCCGTTCATTCCTTTCATGTCTACGGCATTGTGCACACACAAACAAATATGTATTGCTGAGGCCTGTGAATTGTTAGAAGCTACCTGGCAAATGCAGCATTTGAATGCTGCTAAAGGCGACTATATTTGCAAGGCTCTCATCTGGGTAACACTGGTAGCGCTACGTGTGTGTCTCCGTGTTCTTGTGTCCCGTTTCTTTGTGCTACCGGCGTTATTCAAGTATGCCGTACCAACAAGCCTGCTTTTCAGCTTTTCTCATCTGAGAGCATCCCTAAATTCTGAACATCATTACAACAAAGTAAAAATCCTGTATTAGCAACCTTCATTCGCTCATCTGCAATGTTTACACATAAAGAAAAGTCGTAGTATTGTCAGTAACCGGATTGAGGGTCTTGCAACATCTGTAACAATAAAAACGCGTAACTTTACCAATGTACTCTCCGATGATTACAAGCTTTTTCTGCGGAAGAAGTTTAGGAGCAATCCGCAAATGATGAGAGAGATTCAACCCTTCATGAACTCCACGTTATTCGGATGTAACTGGGAAGTTCGACTTGTATAACTCATTTTCCACAGATACCGTCGGCCAGGCTACCCATACACTGCGGATTTCCATCTCTTGAGCGGCGGTGAACATAGTTTCTTCTATAAAACATCTGACACAATGACGGTCCTTAACTTTTTGTTGGAGAGGGCGGAAGGAGAAGGCCAACGAAGAAAGTACTTCCCTATAGAGCATAGATACAACGCATTTTTACCTACCTGGCCGTGTTTACTGGAATGGAGCTGTTTCTTGAGCACAAGTAAGACTGAAGGTTTTAAAAAAAAATGCAAAAAAAACATGGCTGATCCCTCTGTCCAAGGAATCGGTATAGCACGAAAGTAAAACATGTGTTCACAGAGGTATTCGAGCGTTCATTCTGCGTTGTTTCACCAGAAGGCCGAAGGAATGAATGCTAGAGCAACAAATCGTAATGGCACGCGAAGAACGGCAAGCAGCTGGAAACTTGCTGCGCGCACCTCAAGCAGAAAGGACGCACAAAATGAGCATACACAGGACGAGCGCGGACCAACTGTCGCAGCTCGACACCTACAGCGCGCTTATCTAACACAAAGAAAGACGCACGAAACGACCGCACAGGTATACACAGGACAAGCGCGAACAACTGTCACAATTTTTACTTCGTGTGTGAGCAGCGCGCTACCTTCGTAAACGTGGCCGGTGGGGCGAGCGAAGTGACCTTCGTGCAATCTTTAACCACTGTAACTTCATAGCAAACTTGCGCTGGAATCGCAAGGCGTACAACGCGCCCCAATGCCCCGATCAGGAGATAAGCGCGCGCGCACGAGCGACCACGCCCCGTGGAGGCGCGCGCTCATCGCAGCGAGAGGCGCGACGACCTTTAGAGCGCGCACTCCGTGCCACCTTCGCGCCATCTCGCTAGCGATGACGAAAACGCGCTGAAGTCGACGAGCTCTGAGGACTGCTAATGGTGTGTGGTGTATATAAATAGCTTGCCGTTAGCAAGTTGGGCTGCGTACGCTCTCGTGGCCGAGTGGTTTCGCGCCGCGCGCTGCGGAGCGAGAGGTCGTAAGTTCGACGCCCAGCGACGGAACTTTTTCATTTTACAATGTCATATCCGTGACGGAAAGACGTCAGAGGAGCCGTAGTGGACCCCGGCATAAAACACTTTCGTGTTAAAAAGTAGATCGTTGCTAGTAGCCTCACAGATAGTTCGCAGCACACACTCTGTATGGATCAGTGGTTCTTAAATGAAGGTCCGGTAAGTTATTTCGAGGGGTCCACGATACCAATCCTCGAGAGACAAAACACGCGTTTTGGGAGGCATATTATGTCCGGTTACAACGGCTCCTTCCGATTTCTTAGTATGCTCCACCACATAACTCGTCTACCATATGACGGAGCTGACTGACGTTTCCCCATAATAATGAGGCGGCTGTAATGCAGGTGTCTCAAACTCACCTCCACTAACGGGCTACAGTCACTAAAATTGCTCACGCAAGGGCCAGGACACAGTGAAGAAGCTATGAGTGGACGGCTGGGAAGAATATGTACAAGATGTCTGCTAAGGTTATCATTTGAAAGAGTTGTCCCGTATTTCATATATGGGCTATTTCTGATGGGGATTCGGCGCCAGGATTCCAACAACACATCTTCCTCCAAAATGAGTAAGATCGTGACGCCCGTTCTGAAATATAGAGCTTTTGTTTCCAAGTTATGTATCAACACACGTTGACCGCATGGTTTCCATCACGAAAATAATGTTTTAGACACTTATGTCAGTGTGGCTCATGAACATACTCATGACGAAAAAAAAAAAACATCTGACCAAGACAGCGATGTGTGGGCCGGGAGCCGCTAGCGAGAGGCCACATGCGGCCTGCGGGAAGCATGTTTGAGACGCCTGTTGTAATGCTTTTGTTGCAGTTTTTTTATGACAGATGCACGCGACTATACTTTTTATAGGCTTGTATAGTTGAAGAGCAAATGTAGCTGGAAACAGGTTGAATGTGGACTGCAGACCACACACCTTATTGACGAGCTGTTGAGAATGACCTGGCGTGGCACTTAAGTTTGCCCATTGTTTTGTCAGAGAGAAATCAAAGGCACTCATTTCACACTGCATGTGTTAAATTAATTATGACCCTCTTTCCCTTTTCTGTCACTGCATGGGGTCTCTCATCACAACAACCGGTCCACCAGGGGTTCCCAAAACATTCATTGCTGAGAATCCCTGCTCTAGATGCTGCTGTTTTGATATGTCTTATCTAGAGCACGTATGCAGGTATAACGTGGCAGCAAAAGCACAGGACCGTGTTCATTGGCGGAACATGGGAGAGGCATTTACCCTGCAGAGGGCGTAATCAGGCTGATGATGATGATGATGATGATGATCTAGAGCACGTACCTGCCCATCACTTGCATAAGAGGGTATTAGCATGGCAACAGTGTCATTGCCATGAACATGTCCTGCTTATGTATTCATCAGCGTACATTTCATATTCACGCGATACCGCAGTTTTACTGTCACTATTTAAGTGCATTCATGTCTTACGCCCTTTGTGACAATTATTTATAGGCGATTTCACAAATATGTGCTACACCTACATGTTTCTCTCTGTTTTCCGATATCTCGTAATGCTCGTCATCATGTGTGTAGAGCCCTTTGGTCACACCTGACTCTTCAACCAATGAACCCTACGCACCACCACGTGCAAATGCATTAAACAAATGTTACTCATTACATTTGCTCTTATATACCGCTTTGTGGAACTACGGCACATTATTAGCACATAATAAAATACGGCAGTGAAGCCTCCGTTACACTGGTTCCATTTCCTGGAGCTCTAGGGACAGTCGTAATTGGAGCGTCAGACGCCAGGTACCTTTCGCATAAATAAAGAATGTGCCTGTGTAGCTCCACTTGCTGCAGATATTCTGAGGCAAGACACTTACAGCGTGCACCGTCTAGCCCGTACACTGGTCAGATATCGTAAGGTATGGCACAGAGAAACTACGTCATCGCGTAGCCGCCATTCCATGGAAAATGCACAGCTATTGTTGACGCTGAACATGCCGTAAGAACAGGCGTTGTCCATTAGGAAGCACTTCAGTATTCCTGGGTGTTTCGCAGGGACAACTCCATACATGGCGTTACAAGCATCTCGCATTTGGTAAACACCGCCACATACCCAGCGTTCTTTTGCTTCCGCCAAGGACTAGTCCCTTTGACATTGGTCACAACATTTGAACAACATTGGAGCAGGAGCGTTTGTTCAGCTCACTCTTTGCAAAACATATCTGGTTAGTGTAAATGTCATTTTACACTGTAAGACAAACGTGATTATTTGGGACGTCTTTCTGCCAGGCAGCAATAATTGTCATCAGCCCTGCTTGCGTTCCCTTTCTCGAAAACTGCGCGATCACTACTTAGCTATCAAAAGTGCATTATTGCGTTGATGGCCCCACGGCACTCGTGGCTGGGAAGTACCGAGCTTGCAAGATTAACGCTTCAGGAAAGCATGCGAGGTAGACGCTGATTACTGCTGTGTGACAGAAAGGCACCTCAAATGCACTTTTTTTTGCCTTAGGGTGTAATATGTCCATAATGAGTGATAAAATGTGGAGAATAAAAAAAAGAAAAATACTTTACGTCCAAGAGATAAACAGCGTCTGTTCGCTTGTTGCAGGCATTGTTTTGTTCTTATAGCTGCCTACGTCATAACATTGCAAAAAATTTTGTTTCCTGAATTAATAAATAAACTTCCTACAATAATTCTAGTGACACATCTCTCCAGATGAGACACGATGTAATACACTGTGGGAGAGCAAGATTAGCTGGTTTATATACTCAATCAGGGTAAACATTGAAACACAATAGGTTCCTATAAAGGGAAGTCCACGCATACATTTTACAATAAAATTGATGTAACACTGCAGGAACGCCCCTCTGCGCTTGATTTATACATGCCTTCCTAACTGCTCCCTGCTTTAATTTTCGGTTTTGTTGGGTGCAATAATTCGATAATCGAAGTGCCAAGAGCAGTATACTCATGACCCTGACATGGCATGTGTTCAACACCTTTGTCCATTGCGAAACATCTTTGAGCGCACAGTGGTATTGCGCATGGCAATGTAGCAGTTGTTTCATAAGTTTAAGAGAATGTACTTCAGTACAAATGCATGAACGTTTATTGAGAATACCACAAAAGGTACTCAAGCCACTGCTTTTCATTTTGCTCCGAATAGCCATAACTTCCTTTAGTCCTGGGAGCTCAGGATCTAACATTTCTCGAAATCTACTTCATATTTGTAAAAAAAAATGACTTTCGTGGGTGTTTTAGTTCCAGTACTGGAAGCCCAAGAATTGTAAATTTTCTATGCCTTCCATTTGCTATCCAGAAGAACTATTCTAATGATGTTCATGCTTTCAGAGAATCCTAGGCCATCCCTGAGAAGTGATAGTTTTACTGTTGTGATTTGCGCTCTTGACTCATGGCCAGATTAATAAAATAAAGGGTATAATAATTTCTCCATTGTGCCCGAAACCTAATTCGCGCTCCGTGGTCCGTGTTGTAATTGGATTTTCGTATTTAACTTTGACAAATTCTCAAATACAGACTGTTGTTGTGGTCGAGAAACAGAATCGAGATGCCGGGATGCTGGGACACCATGCTCTCTCATCAAAATCTCACTGTCCACTGCAGCGCACGGAATTGGTCATAAAGTCTGACGATAGTACGGTCCGACATAACTTAAAAAAAAATCATGGCTGATCTCTGTCATAGGATCGGTATAACACTAAAGTGAAGCGCGTCTTTACAGAGGCAGTTAAGCGGCGTTTGTTGTGCATTGTTTCGCCGTAAGGGCAAAGAAACGTATGCTATAGCAACAAAATTTATTGCCACGCGAAGAGCGGCAAGCAGCTCGAAACTTGCAGCGCGCTCCTCGAGCAGAAAGGGAACACGAAAATAACATACACAAGACAAGTGCGAACTAACAACTGTCACAACTCGACAATTAAAGCGTTCTGCTCAAAGACAAAGAGGGACGCATGAAACGAACCCGCAAGTGTACACAGGAAACACGAACTATCACAATTGTTACTTTGTGTGTGAGCAGCGCGTTCCCTTCGCAAACGCGGCCGATACAGCGCGTGAAGCGACCCTCGTGCTCTCTCTAACTGAACGCAAACTTGCGGTGCAATCAGAAAACGTACCAACCACCCCCCATCACTAGATAAGCGCGCGTGCGCGAGCGACCACGCCCTGTAGAGGCGTGCGCGCATCGCAACGCGCGAGGTGACGACCTTTAAAGCGTGCCATTCGCGCACTTCGCGCCATCTCGCTGGTGATAACAAGAACACGCTGAAGCCACTGAGCTGAGTACCGCCAACGGTAAATGGTGTATATAAATAGCTCGCCCTTTTGTAAGCTGAAGAACGTGCGCTCTATGGCCGAGTCGATTCGTACTCCGGAGCGAGCGCTCGTAGGTTCCACTCCCGGCAATGAAACTTTTGTTTTAGGTTTTTTATTTGCCATCTGTTAGTGTATATTTTACAACGCCGTATCCGTGACTGAAATACGTCAGTGGAGCTGTGGTGGACCCCGGCATAAACCACTTTCGTGCTAAAATGAAGCAGTCTACATGATTTTTATAAAAGTGTGTTATAAGAAATAGTGCTAAATATTTTGTAAAGCAACATTAACTTTAACGAAATGGTTTGTTCAAGTACATATATGCACAAAACACTGCTATTAATGAACTGCAATTAATGAAATAAACGGAACCAAAAACTTCTGAATATGCAAAGTAATACTTTTCTTTAGCTTTCTCGACATGAGTTAGAAGCTGTTTTAACGAACATAATAGTGTAGTTTCGCACTGTAGTCTAGTAGTAGTCACAAGCTTAATTCATGCTGTATGGGCCAGTCAAAATGGTTTAGCTTTGTGGCGGCTAACAACTATTTCAACTGCACCACACTCACCAGTATGCTTGAATTGCCACTCGAAATTACGGTGGTAGTTTGCAAGCACGTGAAGTCTTATTTTTCGAAAGACCGCAAGAATGACGTTTTGGCGCACGATCGGCACACGTTATGCCATTTTTGCAAATGACTATACCGCGGCAGAGTTTAGCAGGTGTCACCTCTTATTGTAATTAGGCGTCCGCTATCACATCACCGCACTTGGCATGTTAATTACTGCATCTTAAAAACACGGCGATTCATCGGCTGGCATCTCTTTGTCCTGTTTACACTGTCAGTCGACAGCATAGGCAATTGGAATAGCCGAGTCGCCATATGCCTTAATCGCCCCGACGCAGTCAAGTCAGAACAGAACGCCATCACCCCTAAGTTTTATGGCGAAAGTCTTAGATGCTTCATAAATCGTCTTCTCGCGCAGTTTAAGAAACTTCATAAATCCGAAAAAATTGGACCATCCGCGTCATCCATCGCGGTCTGGGGCCGGAAGTCAACACGTGTGATGCAAAAAATCATCATCACATGATGATATCACAGTGACTTCATGATGGCGTCCCATTACGTGACGTTACATGATGGCGCCAACAAATGGCATCATCACTAGGTCAAAGGTGGGCGATCCATGTGGTGTGCAGAAGATTTCGAAGGGGTATAGGGCAGGATCCACGCATCGACTGAGAAGAAAATGAAGACAATGGCTTTCATCTACGAGTCACCGTGAGGCCAATGCACAAGGGACCCTTTCAGTTTCAAGTGACGCTTAAAGTCGTTATGAGTGCGGCCCAAATGATACATAGGCCGTGATCTGCGAAATATAACGTCACGCCACTCTCGTCATAGAAGCACCTTCTTGACTTAGAAATGCCACAACAAGAACTGGCACAGGAAGACCTATACCATTGTTCCGGTTAACTGCGCGAAAGTTCATCATACTTACTTCCATATACCTCGACACGTGCGCAGAGTGGTATTTCGACAACGCTTGCTTTATGCGAATTATCGCTGTCATCATCTGACTGCTCTCGCGCGATAACGTGTTTGGGGCTTTGGAAACTTTTGCGAAATACGTAGTCATGTCGTAAGCGAGATACACTGCACTACAACTAGATTATTTATATGCCCGGGTCCAAGACCTACCGTACAAGCTTATGTGTACTGCGGTACCACACACACCTAAATAAAGTGTGTCATGTCTTCTACAACGCTATCTTTTTTTTTTTTTTTTGGTATACGCTTTTAGGTATTTTTTTCGTCTCTTAGTCATCGATATGCTTGAACTAGGCTGTTCGGTACTAGCAGTCAGTAGCAGTAATACGCATTTAGCATGCGAAACGTACCGTTCATTTTCTTCGATAAATGTCCACTGATGTCCTGATGCAATGAGCTGCACAGCTTTCCATAAAAAACAGTCTATAGACTTGTCAAAAGCCAAACGTTATCCCCTGTTCTATTGGTAATCATAACGGCGGAATATTACTACGTGGCAGTGTTCTGAAAGCAATGTTTCGGTTATAGATATTCGCATAACAGAACAAAAAAGATAGGCTGCAACAAAAACATAACCTAAACACACGCTGTCAACTGTAGAGCTGCAGGCAAAGCATGCCGACTTCAACGAATGGAAACTCATTTTCTCGCCATTAGTAACATCTCAGTGAGCGCGTTCAGACCGATATACGCCCGTCCAGTGACGCTATGAAAGACCCACGGCTCAGGATTGATGGCCAGCCCGTTTTTCTTATTCATGAGGCAAATAGAGATATCGAGCCCAGTCTGCCAGAGACAGCCTCTGAAAGCAGCATTACACACCGTACATGCATGAATGAATGCGATAAATCTCTAAATCTCCATTCGCGTACATCCTTCCATAGACGTACCGTTAACGTCGTCAAAAGAACACGAGATGCGTACGTATGGACGCTGGAGATGGACGTGCTTTCGGGGCCTCTTACCTAGATATAAATTACGTTTCAGCTCGAGCTCTTCAATCATGCCAAAGACGTTGCTCTTGCTGGTAAGTTTGTACGCATACATTATGCTAACGGGGCTATGACCGCTTGTGGGTGTATAGATATGTGGTTAGTTGCATTGGTTTTCTTGACTCACACGTAGTTGTTTTTTTTATGTCCCTGAAATAACCGTTATGAGAAGATAAAAACGCGCGTGCCATCTCCATCTCATTGGAGATTAGGATTCCAAAGGTATCCTCTTCGAGCATGTACTAGCGCCGGCATTGCACACATTGATGTACTATTTAGATGCACTTAAATTCGCTGGTGGAATTACCTGAAGCGCTTCCCGAGCTTTCGGTCCTGCAAGTACACATCGTTGCACTCCTAGTTAGCGTCTATATTTCATGATGGAGTTCTTGCAACAGGAAATTTTATAGGCTTAGGCGGCGCGTGTATGTAGTTGCTGCTGTTGGGCTAAGCGCGCGCATGCGCAGAAAGCCGTCCTGGCGTTGCCGCCACTCTACGGGAATTGCGCCTAATGTGCAATGCGTAATCTGCTTTTTTTTTTGGCTGGCCTCCGAGGCCTCTCTCACAGTGCCGTCGCAGGTTGTGTGTGGCATGAACGGGGGCGCATGAGTCTATATTGCTGTTGACAGTAGGAACAGCCTCGAGGGACTCGTAACACAATCCGCCTACGAATACTGGCAGTATGTTTACTTTCGTAGTATCAGTAATACGGCAACTGTAGCCACGTTTGCGATTAACGTCGATAGACCAAGTTCTTACTCCTATATCTCCGTGTGCATGAACGCTGTTTGTCCGTTCTGATAAGCGTTGCCAGGAGTGCTGCTGCTTGACATTATAGGGACTCTTCACCATGACGCAATCTTCACTGTCATCGCGTTATTGCTACTGCCTATAGCAAATGAATTGCTTGCTGCTTTGGAGCTTTTTGTGGGTGTTGCTGCCACCTCACTGGCGAGATGCAATTACCGCAAACGTGATTGCACGCACGTCATCGTCAATGTAATATTAACGCGATAGCGTTGAAAAGCTCGTTTCGCAGAAATGTCGGTGTCGGTGTCGGCGTCGGCGTCGTTGGTTGTGAGCGAAAAATCATCATCTTGTCCGTGACCGCAAAAATCGAGAAAGATGCAAATAAAATAAATAATAAAAATTTTCGGGTCCGAGTAAGGATCGAACCCGGATCGTCTGCATGGCAAGCAGGTGTTCTACCACACAGCCATGCCTCTGCTTGGAAATGCTATGAAAATAACTTCCTCTGCTTGGAAATGCAGTGAAAATAACTTTGCTGCTTCGCAAACGCAAGCGTCCTTTATATAGGCGTCGCAATATAACATGTAATATCCCCGGAATATTGCGTGCTACAAGCGTACATTACCATCGGGCGTCAGAATATGTGGCTATCATAACGATTTCATAGTTTAAAGCCAGCAACCCATTACAAACGGCACACTCGTTACTGCGCGTATTCGCTTAACACCACGTGGTGGGTGCATAGCAGGTTCGAAAACATTTCCCACATTTGCCGCGCATAATTGCTCCTGGTCTAAAGCATTCTACCCATTACATAGTATGCACTAAGTGATTGAAGTACGCACTAGGGACAGGATATCGCTATCGCGTTCAATTCTTGAAGGCGAAGATTAAGGGTCCCCCCAATTTTTTTCAACAGAACTCTCTCCTTTCTGTACATACGTGTGTTTGCGACTGTAAGCAGGTACTTGTGTGTCAAGTCAAGTTTATTAAATAATTCAGTTCAGCTACATGGATAAAACATTACCGCATGAGGTCCGAAAGTTTCAGAGAAACTGACAGGGGGGACCTCCTATGGCTACATGAGCGGGGTAATTACAAAAAATATAGCAAAAGTATGTGAACGTGTGAGCAGTGCTGAACGAGCTTGAATAACTATAACAATATAATCAATGTATATAACACAATGGTAATACTACTGAAAAAAATTACATCGAAATAATCAAAAGCCAAGTGATAAAACAGATATAACAAAGCAAGATGAATGAACAGCTCAACATCAGAAATCCCAGTAGTTTCATTATTACCGGTATAAATTATACAAAAGCAAATGTTACATATGAATCTAGCACACAAATGTTGAGCTGTTAACAGTTAACTAAACAATTCTATGAGACAATGTATATGAGATCATTGTATGCATCAGGGTTGCATGCTTCATGTGTACATCATTTTCTTTTTTTTTATCAATAAGTACGTTCATGAGCCACACAGACGTGACTGGTCTCAAGCATTTTTTAGAGAGGCATGCCATGCGGTAACTATGTGTTAAAACATAAGCGTTGAAAAAACACTCTATAATTCAGAATTAGGGGCGACCAGATTTCAGTCCTTCTGGACATACATATGATATGTTTCTCCAATTTTGACTTCCAATCTCCTTCAGAATCGACCTATATATGAGATGTGGCAAATGCCTCCTTTCAGATGGCAATGTATACAACATCTCTTCCACTGTCTTGGCCCTCGCGGGAGACTAGCGCCCGTATTCACAAACCCTCCTCGACTCGAAACTCGACCTGGAAGGGACCCTGGAGACTTCTCGCGTTGCAGAAATCGCAACGCGAAACAGTCCTCAATGTTCCCTTGAGGTCGTGTTTCGAGTCGAGGAACGTTTGTGAATACGGCCTAAATTTCGTGAGTGCGGCCCGCCTGTTAAGGTGAGATTCAGACTTCTGCATAGTACATATCAGAATCATCAACCGACACCTCGAGTAGCGAGCCATGCGATAAATCAATGCAACAACTCCGAGGATGCCATTAAGGGTTATCTATCTATCTATCTATCTATCTATCTATCTATCTATCTATCTATCTATCTATCTATCTATCTATCTATCTATCTATCTATCTATCTATCTATCTATCTATCTATCTATCTATCTATCTATCTATCTATCTATCTATCTATCTATCTATCTATCTATCTATCTATCTATCTATCTATCTATCTATCTATCTATCTATCTATCTATCTATCTATCTATCTATCTATCTATCTATCTATCTATCTATCTATCTATCTATCTATCTATCTATCTATCTATCTATCTATCTATCTATCTATCTATCTATCTATCTATCGCACCAACTCCGTGTGCTATCATTTTGCCAGCGCAATCGCTCATTACGGCAGCCGAACCCTACCTTGGGAAGTAGTGATCCGCCACAATCTCCACTTGTTTTCTTTTGAAGACTACTGAAGAAGTGGGCGGCGCATAACTCAAAGGTTGTTGGTTTGGATCCCACCGACGGTAAGGGTGCTCTTTCCTCCAATTTGCTTCATTTGAAAATACGGCATACTTTCTACACTACAGTTAAAAGCAATTAATGTCCCCGATGCTGTTCTTTTGCCTAATTGGTTGTAGAGTTGATTTAATTGTCAAATGAAAGCTATACGGGATGCATTACGCCACAAATCGTTATTCACGAAGCAGGAGCACATGGCCAAATCAGGAAAGCAGTGTGCACTAGTACATTAAAAAGGAGCGAGAGGTGACAAAAAAAATGTGTGCTGATAGAAAGTGTTAAACTGGTCTTATCGAAGCTGAGGGTTGGATCTACGTTTTCGCATAACTTTTAGGCAGCGCGGAAGCGCTCCCATGTTTTCAGGCAATACATTAACGTTAATCTAATCTGCTAGCCGCAAACAATGATACTATTTTTCACCCACCGACTCACGGCAACTGGATTTATAGTTTATAAGTGACTTCGGGCTTTCTTTTTCTTGTGGCTGTATCATATTTTTACGCCGACAATGTTAATATACCGTTCACAACATGAATACAATGCTGACTCCCGCCAGATGGGAACGGCTCGCGGCGCAAGAGGATCATGTCTAAATTCGAATGCCAAATCAACTTGCCCATTGTGAAATATTCATAAAAATAAACGAGAAGACAGAAGTAATTGTTCCTTAAAGTTCTTTCTTTTCTTCTAAAGTTAGTTAGTTAGTTAATTTGGTGTTTTATGGCGCAAAAGCAGCTGAGACTATGCTGCGCCAGACACAAGGTGTTAAGAAGAGGGTAATGAGATGATGAAGTTCTAAAGCTTATTTAAAAAACCACATTCTTTTAGAAAGTTTAGCACGTCAGGCAGGGGTACTAGAGAGTCATCTCCTAACAGCAGAGCAGGGTGTAAGGGTATGTGTTGTTTGTATAGTATGCTGAAATATTTTTGTCTCTGTGTTTCAACGTCTGGGCATGTGATAATAATGTGTATAAGTGTGAGTGGTTCTTGGCATTTTTCACAGATTGGCTGTTCTTCTTTTGTGAGTAAAAAGTTGTGTGTCAGGTGTGTGTGTCCAATGCGAAGTCGGCATAATATAACTTTGATAAACCGTTGTTGGTGACGGCAGGTCTTCCATTCACCGAGTATGGGCTTCACCAGGTGGAGCTTGTTATTCGTGCATGTGTCCCACTGTTGTTGCCATTTTGCTTTTAAAGCTAGACGAATTGTTCGCTGGATGTCTTTAAGGGGAATTTTCACTTTTGCTACTGTTTTGTGTGCTGCCAAGGAGGCATATTTATCTGCTTTTTCGTTTCCAGGTATCCCAACATGACTTGGGACCCAGCAGAAACGGATGGAAACTGCCTGGCTGTTTAAATATACCATGTTTAAAATGTCACCCACTAATGGCTCACATTCGGATTTTATATGTAGGGCTTTTAGTGTGCTAAGTGAGTCGGTGTATATGATTGCTTTCTTGCATTTGCCAGCGATGATTTTCCTAACTGCTTCACTCAAGGCATAAGCTTCAGCTGAAAAAATGGAAAAACTACGAGATACTCTCACAGAAACTGCACTTTCCGCTGTCGCGATCCCAATACCCACGTAGTTTTCTGTTTTTGAGCCATCTGTGTAAAATTCTTCGTAATCCCTATATTCATACTGAAGTGTATGGAATTCTTGAATTATGTGTTCTGGTGGAGTGCTTTTTTTGTTGAAACGGCCTAGTGAAAACTCGCAAAGCTGTGACAGGTCGAACCATGGCGGCAGTCTTGGTGGTTTAATAGCGACATGTAGTGATCCTTCAGGGACGGAGGGCAACTTTAGCTTGCTAAGGTGTGCACCAAATACCCCCTACAAAGGGCCCTGCTTAGTGGAAGACAAATACTGCACACTTAAGGCACAAAACTGTCCGTGCGGAACCTTTCACAATGTTAAACGGACACTAAAGTGAAACAATGAGTCGAATTAGATTAGTAAAGATTAGTAAAAATTACAAACGGTTCCGCCGTTGAGTTTGATTCAATTTCATTATGTCAAAATAATTACTATAGAGGCCGCTTCTTCTGCATCTCAAAGCGGCAGTCGGTTCTTCGCATAAAGAACTTCAATGCTCCTATTAGACATAAGTGCTAACCCCACCAATTAAAAAGTTCATTATTTTAAGTCTCTTAATTACTGCACCAAATGATACTTTTGACCATTCTAAAATGCCTGCGGCTGCAGAAGTAATTGTGAAGGAATCAAACAGATCGGAGTTGCCCAATTTTTCAGGATTTTGGTCACATTTCTTGAAACACCCGGTGTTTGTGTACGCACAACGAAAGCTTTGTTGTCAGTCAGTGCCCGTCCTCCTGGGTTATTCCCTTGTCCATGTGTAAAGCAGCGCTTTTTTTATTGCATGTAATTTTCATTTCTTTCCTAATTACTCGTAGTGAGCCTAGAAGCCGCATACTCCTCACGTTATTGAAGCTAAAGCTGGTTAAAAAAAACGATCTCGCTATAGTAACTCTGGCTCACCTTCAGTGGAAACCAAAGCTTACAAGTTATGAAAAATAACAGTTTCATTTTTATATGCTGAGGAATACCTGTCTCTGTCGATAATTTCACGCAGGTATGCACAGTTTTGAAAGCTCCGGCTTTTTTTTTCTGATTTGCTTAGCGGTCTGCACTATATAGTGCATACCGCTAAGCAAATCAGAGATATTTCTCGTAGTTCTGCGACTAGACGGCGGGCGCCACTTATATTAACAAATAGCGCATGTTCTGGATCGATGTGCAGTGATAATGTACTTTTTCATTTCCCCATATTTCAGAATATCACAATGGCGGCTTTTATATTACCACTTATGAGCTCCTGGGACCACTCAGAATAGAACCTCAAAAGAAGAAAAAAAAGGAAACGTCGAGGCTTGAGCCAGAACTCTACATTCAGTGGTTGGAAAGTTCTTACTGGTTAATGACTCCAGGAGTAAGGTACACTGCAAGAGCAGTTGCTCGTGGCGGGTTAGCGAAATCAAAAAAGGATCGGAGGCTGGAATAAATTACCTCGCATGAATAACGCAATGTGTAACTGTCTTGGAGCTCGGCGCCGATTTACCAAATCTTGAAAGTACACCGCACATGGACGACTATTACTTCTTTCAAAGTAATGCTTTCATCTCTGCTCACCACGCGAGATTGCAGTCAAGCAGTTCTCAAAGCGTAGGACGAGCTGTAATTAAGCAGCTATTTTTTAATGCAGACAGATAGAATCGTTGGATAACAATGGGAACAATAACGAAAGTGGCGCCCGTTGATCATGGCATTTTGTTGCTAAGCAACCTCTGGCAACACTATCTTTCCTATGAAAGCGCACTGCAAATGGGAGAAAAATGGAAAAGAAATGTCCGACATCCAGCGAACTTGTTTAAACTCGTGAGTTAGATGCTGCAGTGGAAGCGTGCGAGCGAGTGACATAAGAATAAACTGAACGCTTAAATATTCCTACTATTCCCTCTCATTCGATGTGTAATGTGCGGCAATATATATATGTTGCACATACTACGGAGATGTGGCCCGCCACTTTAACAAATGCCTTATAGTGAAAGTGCAACCGCTTATTGCACTGCTGGCTGCCGGACAGTATTACGACCGATTCACTCATTGATGATTAGTGGGGTTTTATGGCGCAAGGGCCATGGGTGGCCAAAGAGCGCCATGTCTTTGATGTGGTGTTAGCGATGGCCAATGATTTCGATGACAGGGTGTATTACGGCTGTATTGAAGATTGCGTGTTTGTTTCTTGAGTGTAAGCGTGTGTGAATGTGGGAGCGTTTCGAGGGATTAACAGTTGCGCTAAATTACTTACAATTTGACAAATTACCTACTAGCCCAACAACAAGTTTTATTAAGGATTGAGTGGTCCGCTCTTGCCACTTTGGCGCACAACCTCATGACTAACAAGAGCCGCAGAAGTAATATTTACTGTGCAGCTGCCTGGACGTTACGCACATTTGACTGAGACATTGAAGTAGTCGTGGATTTACCAGAACTACTGGCGATGTCACGTGAACTTGCAGAAGTTCTGTTCCTCCGAGCCTTCATTTCACTGCCAAGATGAGTTGTCGCCTACTTTAGTAAGGCAGCGCTACCAAGGGCCGTGGTGAGGTGATGGGATAAAGATGGTGGAAAGGGGGGAGGGAGGCTATAAGAAAAGCTTGGTGGACCACCCTTTTGATTGCGGTAAGCAGCGTTTCTCTGTCTTCGTTTACAGCAAAAGAATTCACCAACACAAGCGCCTGTGATTACTGTCGCCAACATCTGGATTCTCATAGCGAGAAAAGGTGGAAGGGTGGCCCCAATTCCTCAAAGAAAGGAACATGAAGTGTGATTACGGGTCTTGGAAATGATTAGGAACCATTCGTGGACATGGCGATGCAAACAAACGTACAGCAGCCAGCAGCACATGCTCGCGAGAGGCCCGGCCTTGATTGGAAATCTTATGACCCATGTGTTCTGGACAGAGAGGACAAAGTTACTGCATGATTACTTAGGCTGTATGTGGATGGTCGAATAAAAAGTTGTTACGCCCCGTCCACATCTGTCGACACAATCATCGCGAATCATTGTAAGCAGGCACCACTAAAAACAATTTTGTTCTGTCTGTTCGTTTTCTATCTTTTCTCCACAAATTGAAGTTAATTGAAGTATAGTAAACGAAAAATCACAGGTTCTGTCTGTGGGATCTCCACGCGCAATGTCCATGTGAGAACATTGGTTCAACGTGGAAATTGCACGTGCTACAAACAATTCTTGCAGCATATATAGCCTTAAAAGCTAGAAACATTATTCACAGCACTGTGATTTCACCTGAATTCATATTTCTGTCTGATCATGTCCATTGCTAAGCACACCTTTTATAAGCCAGCGGTTCACTTTTTAAACCATGAAAGCTCAAAAATCCACGCATCTCCACGAAGTGAATCATGATGAGTGGGCGAAGGTCTCGGTATCGTATCGATGAGTAACCGTACGTTACCCGAGCACCATTTAATGTAAATTGAGTGACATATGGTGTATATAGAAATGTTAGTTTATTTCGCCTTCCAGCCCTCTTAGTCAATTCAAGCAGGTTTTAGAAAATTGCTGGAGTGGAAGGATATGCCTCGAAAGTGAATCCAAGAACCCGCCATCTTGCGGTGGCAAGATACCATTTTTTTATATGGGTAATTTGTTGGAACATATGGTACTCGACGTGTGCCTTTGTGTTACAGGTTTCCTTGAGAAGCCTCAACATCTAGGCGCATTTTAGTATAGATGAACTCATCAATACTCTTCTGGATAAGGATATTTTCGCCGAGAACAGTGATCTCTTACCTTATTATTAGCCTATTGTCTACGTTGAAGTCTATTGTAAAACCTTTTATTTTGTGTCTCACATATGTTTCGACTATATCAACCGTTCTATACCATGACCACAAAGGATGACAAGGCTAGGTCCTAAGGAGCTTCGCGCCCCTCAAAACTGACGCAAAGAAAACATGACTTCATGAATTGCAAATTCTGTGTAGTGCACATAAATCGATTCTTGTCTCTTGCAATGCACAACTGATTCTCGCCTCCGAAAAACATGGATAGAGGCTACGATTCTTGTAGTAGAGACTGACATGTAAGTGCATTTAGGAGCGCTGTCATACTGAGCGATGGGTAGGAAAAGCGTGACTGTTTTACGCAAGTTAATAACAATGTTGACCTAGAATAGGATCTTACGACTGAGCTCATATAGGCCTGAGTGCGTTGTTCAACTTTCACGCATGCTGCACATCATACAAAAAGAAACTTTTGTAGAACACAAAGAATAAGCCACAACTTGCTAATCTAATTGAAACTATGAACCCTGTGCAACCACATTGGTATAAATAGTTTTTAGTTATAAAAGCAAATTCATTATTTTTGAAAATCTTTCGTTTTAACCACTAAACAACATATTGCCGCACGCATTCATTTTGGCAATCCACCCTTTACTTTGTTACGCATTCTTTACGGTGCTTCACCGCAATTAAACAAATAAAAAGCAGATGAAAATACAGAGTGATTGCACATAAGTAATCTATTAGCAAGCTCAGGAAGCTACAATCTGACGGACTCACTGAAGGCTGCTGTCTTCTTGTAGCCTCATCCCTTTCAGATCCTGGTCAACTGCAATTACATGTGGGAATGAGTAACTTTAATATGAGATCATACAGGGTGTTTCAAGAAATGTGTCCACTTTTTTTTAAAAAATCAGCAAAATGCGGTATTTGCTCGCTGTCTTCACAATTGCTTTTTCTGTAGCGGCAGGCATCTAAAGATGGTTGAAGACATGATTTGGAACAGTAATAAAGAAAATTAAATTAAATAACTTTTTAATTAGCGGAGTTAGGTGGTTAAGTCCAATGGGAGAATTGAAGTCCTTCATGCGAAGAACCCATTTCAGCTTTGAGATTTCGAAAAAGCGGCCTCTAGGAATAATTGCGAAGTAATAAAATTCTCCCAAATTCAGCGGCCAAACCGAAACCGAAACGCGGGAGAGCGCAACTGCCATATTCGCCTGAGACGTCCACAATGAGTGAAAGTCATTATACTAACCATCAACCGACTTCTTGGTGTGAGTGTGTGGGCTGCGCTTGCAGTAGTAGCACGCATGACGCACATAAGTTAACGAACGGGAAAGAACTGCACCTCTGTAACCGTGGTCTTGAACAGTGACGTCATTCTAGTCGTCTGCTTGTTGCGCTCATCGGTGCTTGGGTTTCGGTTTCGCCATTGAATTTGCCTGAATTTCATTACGCTACAATAATTAATAGAGACCGCTTTTTCGAAATCTCGAAGCTGAAATGGGTTCTTCGCATGAAGGACTTCAATTCTCCCATTGGACTTAACCGCCTAACTCCGCTAATTAAAAAGTTAATTTAACTTTCTTAATTAGTGTCCCAAATCATGTCTTCAACCATCTTAAGATGCCTGCCGCTACAGAAAAAGCAATTGTGAAGACAGTGAGCAAATACCGCATTGTCCTGATTTTTTAAAAATAGTGGACACATTTCTTGAAACACATTGTATATAATTTTTAATTGGTATTTGCACCTATTATGTGTTGTATTCGCAATATATCATGTATTCGCTCTCAACGATTTTGTTTGCTAAGCAACAATCTCACACCCGCTAAGCCAGCATCCACCAGACATTATTATGCACCGAATGTGTCTCCTTTTCATCAACGAAGGGACACGTATGATTACAGTTTTTTGTTCACACTATTGAACAATCCAATGCTCTAACCAGCCATGTTAGATCTTCGCTCTTTGGTGAATTTATTTTGTACGTTACCCGACATTGATCTTCAAGTTCAGTGTATTTTGTGCTCACTTGTAATTTTTGTATTTGCTGCCACCTCTCCTGCGAGATCCTCCATTGCTAGTGTGTTCAAATAAAATAGATGACTAAAATGATATAAAGTATATTTGAAGTGCCATTAGAAACATCTTTGGTGGTGACATCGCCTGCATTCTATATCATGGAATGCTCGATTACGGCAGACAAGTGATTTTCTATGAATTTGAATTACGCCGGTAAAAAGTGTAAGTACTCGTCAAAATATCGAAGCTAGAAAGTTCATTCTTTGAAAAATATGAACTCTATCCTGATCGTACTTATATTTCCAGGAAACTGTGCAGTTTGCCAGGCGTGAGTACGATGGGGGAAAAGTTTCGTTATGATTACGTCACAAAAGAACAGTGGTGATAACTACATAAAGTGAACAGTTTAACAGCGCATTTATATTGTTCGTTACGCAGAAGTTATTGGTTGTAGGGAAGTATACTTAACATAGTGTAGAAATTTAGAACTTACACTTTTTTACGCTTGAGACCAATCGTGATAACACACTAGTCTTAATCTTTCAGGTCCATCCTCACCTGCTTTGTATTTATGCATGTTACACGAATTTCCAGAAATGATACATTTTGTCGTTTGTTGCCACCCACGGTTGTACACCTAACCCCTAATACTTCCACTGGTGACGTTACGAGATATTGCTGTAGCGCTGAACAAGCCGTTCCAAATTGACCTACAGTGAAGCGTGGGACCAGCTTTCTGGAGCGGGTGCACAAGGTGAATTTTCTAGCGAAAATATTGTTGCTGGCTAAACAGAAACGCAGAAACCTCGTCGAGATGATTGTTCAAGGACGCGCTAATTCTGTGTTTATAAGACACGCCAGTTTAAATGCTAAACGCAAATTTCACTTACATGTTACATTTGTTTTCAAAATAAATCTAGTCATAACGCCTGCAGATTCTTTTCAAAGCACTGCAACATGTTGGGGGTGTTTCACGTGTGTAAGAAATGCTGTCAAAGATGATTCTTGATTGGTCGGATTGACTGACGTGATGATACATAGTCCTAATTTAGCTATGTTGGACATATATTGCAATATTCCTTTATTGATTTCCCTTTTCTTCTCACTTCCACTCTCCAGCTTTCGAGCCCATGCCCAATCACAGCCAAGTTAACCACTAGCTATGCTTTCTTTGCATTGCTAATTAATATACGAGTTCCATACGCGGCAATACGCAATACTGCGTCAGTGGACATGACACGCTGCAACAGAAAACTGAGCAAACTGTACTCACTACGTTCTAATACAGTGTACAATCCTCTCTATCAGTGTTTTGATAACCTCACAGAAGGGTTTCGAAACACAAATTGAAAAAGATCACGGTTCGAAATAAAACGATCTTACTTCGTTGTGAACAAAACTGTCCACGCAAGAAGTAAGCTAGAAGAAAGCGATTACTTAAAGCAGCGATAAATCTTTTGAAGTGCACTTTCCCATATTTTAGAGAAGTTGTAGTGCAGTCACTCGATTTCGCAGAACTAGGCAGTTCTTGTAGTAACCACGTTTGCCTTGGCTAAATAACTGTTTGCTCTTCTTTATTTGTAAGGTATCTGCTCTAACAGCTTTTACTCCCCATACCCCTTCCCTCAGCTCAGCGTAGCCAGCCCGTCTGAGAACTGGCTAACCTTTCTGTCTTTCCGTTATTCTGTTCCTCCTCCTCCTTCAAAGCCTATCTTCGAAGGCCCTTATAATGTACGGTAAATCTGGACAATAGCTACTGAACATCATTTCCCGCATAAAACGAAAATTGGTTCCCGCCTTCCTTGTTTTTGTTGTACAGAACCAGCAGCTCGGTCGTGAACAAAAGTGCGATTGCGTCATTAAGATTACGATAACACTTATTGGGGGCCAAAAATGGCAATTTCCTTGTTTCAGTCCCACTATTTATCCAAGAAGGACCTCGGCGTAAGTTAAAAGCAGCCATTCACACTTTTCCAATAGCCATTCTCCTAAAATACAGTTTCAAACGAAATAAGCATTTTAATCGACATTTTGAAAACTAAGATATTGGACTTTTCAGAAAGGTCAGAAGATCTGAAGTGAAGGCATAAGCAGAGTATTGCTTGTCTCTCAAAGTTCGATAGAATCACAAGAGAGATTACATATCTTGGCGCTTGCTAAGTTTTCACTGTGCTTATCAAGAACGAAATCTGTGCTTATCAAGATGCAATCAGCGCCGCGGTTTGTGTCCTTTCTTCGTCCCGTCTAGTAGCACTATTTTCTACTCGAAACCATGAAACAACCAGCCCAAATGCGTACCCTACTGAAATCCAATCCGGCTTAGATGAACATCGAACCTGCAATGCTCGGCGACTTCATCCTCCAATTCCGTTTCTCTGATTAGGCTTCACTTCAACAGATTTATTTTAGTCTTGTCACATTACTGAACTAAACAGAAAAAATGCAAAAGCCTGCCTCTAGAGGCTTAGAAGATGTCACTTATGGCTTCGAACTCCTTCGCCATTTGAGAGCATGGTATTAAAAATGGCGGGCAAAATAACGTGTGCCTAAGAATGTGCCAGAACTATCGAACTGTTAAGCGAATTTTATGATTGCCTATGCCGCCTCGAAAATCTCTGAGATGGAGTTTAATAAATTTGTAATACGCTGAACGAATACGCAGATAAATAATAAAATTTGGTTTTATACACTGGTGAGCACTCGCGATATTACGCCGCAAGCTTCATAAGCTGTACACCGAGCCACAAGATTTCGCCAATTTTGCGCACTTCAGGTAACACTTTCATGTTATCCTTCTTGGTAATTTCTTTCTGTCATAAGCAGCACTGATTATATAGATTTCAGGCAAAATTCGAGATTTGCGCAGTCATTGCTTCTCGTCAATACTTACTGGTTCAAACCTAATGCATAAATTTGTCAGCGGGGAGAAAATTGACTCTTTGATCTGTTCATTATTGCGATAACAATTATATGGGCAGTCTCGGCTGCTTTTTGCCGTTGGCGTCGCCTTCGCCGTCATGCCCCGCATATACATACATATATATACCGGGTGTCTCAGCTATCTTTAGCCAAGGGTTAAAGAATAGAATTATTTGAGGCAGGCGAGTGAAGTCAGTTGAATATTGCTTACAGCCATCTTGCGCACTACAGGCAATTTTTTATTTCGTAATTAACTAATTTGTTAATTATAATTAATTTACTGAATTGATAAATATTGACTTTACGCAAGAAATGAGAGTTGCAAAGTACGAGAGCGTCTTCAGAAACCCCCCATTGCATTATCTGCGATAAAGAAAGTTTTACGCGTACAATTTTTTCCGTTCTGCAAAGAAAGCCCGCGAAATACAAAAAATACCACGTGACTAGCGCATTCGAGCGCCGCGACCGTGCTGCTCTCAGCAGTAGTTTCAGCGAACAAAATCAGCTGCGACCACGACCCGCCGGCTGCGTTGCAGCAGTAGGCCGATAAGTTTACGGTGGTTTCTTCGCCCGCGCTCGCTACAACTTGCACAGTCACGCGCGCCAACTGGCTGGCAACGGGCCAAGAAACCACCGCCAACTTATCGGCCTACCGCTGCAACGCAGCCGGCGAGTCTTGGTCGCAGCTGATTTTGTTCGCTCAAACTACGGCTGAGAGCAGCACGGTCGCAGCGCGCGAATGCGCTAGTCACGTGGTATTTTTTGCATTTCGCGGGCTTTCTTTGCAGCACGGAAAAAATGGTACGCGTAAAACTTTATCGCAAATAATGAAATGGGGGGTTTCTGAAGACGCTCTCGTACTTTGCAACTCTCATTTCTAGCGTAAAGTCAATATTTATCAATTTAGTAAATTAATCCTAATTAACAAATTAGTTAATTACGAAATAAAAAATTGCCTGTAGTGTGCAAGATGGCTGTAAGCAATATTCAACTGACTTCACTCGCCTGCCTCAAATAATTCTATTTTTTAACCCTTGGCTAAAGATAGCTGGGACACCCTGTGTATATATATATATATATATATATATATATATATATATATATATATATATATATATATATATCATACCTATAAGAGCCATGAAGAAAAATAGTTCAGGAAAATATTTTTCGACGCACGGAACCGAACTGACGACCTCTCGCTCCGAAGCGCGCGGCGCTAACCGCTAGGCCACAGAAGCGCACGTCATTCACCATATTAACGGTGAGCGAATTATATGCACCATTCACCGCGGGCGGTACGCCGATCTCGGATGAATATCAGCGTGTTGTCTGCCTCACCAGGGAACCAGCGAAATGGCGCGAAGTGCGCGCTGGGCGCCCCACTTGTTCCGATGCATTGGCTTCTCAACCTGCACTTTGCCCTACAGGGTGTTGTCGCCCGTGCCCGTGCGCCCGCGTTCCCGTACTTGCGTTGGGATGGGGGGTTGGGGGGCAGTTTTACGTCGTGTGTTTTCGCCGGAAAGATTGCGTTTAGGTTACAGAGTGCACTAAGGTCACTTCAATCGCTGCAGAGGCCCCGCTTTCGAATGAAGCGCGCTGTTCAAACACAGTCAAGTAACAACTGTGACACTCGTTAGTTCGCGCTCGTCCTGTGTAAACCTGTGCGTATGTTTAATGCGTACTTTGTGTTTGAGCAGCGCGCACATTGTTAGTTCGCGCTCATCCTGTGTGTGCTCTTCTCGTGCGTCCTTCACTCCTGAGCAGCGCGCTCCAAGTTTCGATCTGCACGCCGTTCGTCGCGTGAGATCCCAATTTGTTGACATAGCGTTCATTGGTTCACCCTTGTGGCGAAATAGTCGCTTTTTCTAAAATTGGTACCAAAGCAATTTATTTTGCTCTCAATTCCACCGTCGTGAGAAAAATGGAGGACATCGCACGCACGCCGGGAGTATATTTCATGCAAAGCAGTCAACGAATGCCTGTGCCGAAGTTTTCCATTTGAGCCAAGCGTTACGGGGTGGATCAACATCTTTCTGGAAATTGACTATTTGTGCCCATGTAGCTGGGTTGCCGGGCATGACTACTAAGCAGGCGTGTAAAACGTAGCTCATGGTCTGACGTAAGGCAGGCGTTCGCATAATAGCGGAGACGTCAAATTAATCTAAACGAAGTAGAAGCTACGGTGTGACGACGTGAATACCATAAATAGCTTTCGCTGCAATGGCGTATTTGAACAACACATGACTTTAGCTTGCGGAGTCACAGGTGTACACATGTCGTATGCTTTGCATTTGTATAAAAGCAGACAGCCAAGAGTGCAACTACGGTAGACGTTACCCCGAAATGAATCATGTATAGGGCACTTTCTGAGGCAGTTTGATGCGCCGGCGTAGCTGTGGGGTAGAATACTTGATTGTCACTCACAATGCCTGGGTTCGATTCGGGCTCGAGCCATTGCTTTTATTCTTTGCTTACATAATGTCTTTTCACCCATTTGTAACGCAATCGACGCCGGCTCCACCTTGAAGAATACGAGAGGGCCCCCCGATAGATACAAAGATAAATAAACATGTAGATAGATCGCCTTTACAGCAAGGAGAAGAAAGCAATGACTTTGGAAACGCCAAATAGCTTAAAAGTATGTCTGCACATCTGCTGAAAGGTAAGCTTTCGAAGTGCTGATGGCAAAAAGGTTTTTAAGATGTTGGAGAATCCAAAAATTATCGCAGAATCCCTCATGCAATTCGCCTCAGATGACTCGAAGGGGAAAGGCATCTTCTTTTTCTCTTTGCTCCATGTATTGAGCCTCCCCCGCCCCCCTTCCGAAAACTTTATGGACCTAATGTGGTTATGCACTGCCTCCGTGATCGGCCCACTTTAGACCAAGCGACGGTGTCATATGATCGCGTCATCCTGTGACGTCACTTCATGTGACCTCATGATGGCGTAACAAAATTTGGCAATCTGTGACGTCGTGATAACGTCATGTTGGGGCGCCATCCCGTGGTGTCGGAACAAATCACTCTCACTGCTGCTGACAGGGTGGCCAGAGCTTAGTCAAGCTGCGTGAATGCAACTTTTTTCTCTGCCCTCCTACTTTTTGCTGTAACATATTGTATTGTTTATGACGAAAATAAAAGTTTGATTGATTTATTGATAATGACTTTTAGCATCACTCGTAGTGACGCCGCCGACGCAGGCGGTTTATATCCGCGTTTTATAAGGCATCTAAAGCTTTCACCTTAATAAATAGAGAGGGTATGTGATATACCAGTTCAGTGCCCGCCAAGCAAGTAAAGCTAATAAATTTTATAATTTTCAGAAGTTGTCTAGCAGTACAGCGATGTTTCGTTATCTTCCTTATCCTCGGTCGTCCATTTGGCGCAATCCTTATTCATTATTCGCTCACCATCGGCTTCCGTGGTAGAACAGCTGCTGTTGACAGCAGTAAACGCCACGCACTAACCTCAAGACCTGTCTCTACAGAGCAGGGTAAAATTATGAATCTAGATGATTCCCTGCAGCACAGTTCCATGCGCAGTACTTATTCGATAGCACAACCATTTGCAAATGGTCACACCAACAGTAAAGGAAAAAGACACGCTTCGATATTCGGCTTTCATCCCCCCAGGTGAATATTAATGAGCGAGGCAGCCTCTCAGACAGGTGCTGCTTCTCGGCATGCGCTTTAGAATAGAGAAGGAGGATTCGGGATCCCCTTCAAGTGTGTGCGCTTCAGCCTAATATGCATACATTATATGGAACAGTGGCATTTTTGGATCTGGCCGTCTTAAATCATCCAATATTCAGGGCTACTTGAACGAAGAGCTCGAGAAAGAGGAGCGAGTTTCTTGAAACACTTCAAGAAAAGCGATGTTCACTCTAGGGCAGGTTCTAATTCGCAAAGCATGAAATAGAAAATAAAGAAGTGGATAAAATATTCCTGGCTCTTGGTCCGATAACATTTTAGTGCTGCTATACAAGTCTTATGAACTCGCCGTTCAGCTGATTCTTAACCTTCCATTTAATTTTAAAAAAAAGAAACTCTTTGAATATAGGATTTTAGAATGTCTAGGTTGGTGCGTTTAAGCTCAACGTATCAGTGGCGGGTCGTAACCGCCTTATTGATATTTAAAACATCGGAATGTTCCTGCTTAAAATCCGGTAGCTGTGAATAGAGCATCATTAGAGCTCCACCGTGTTCACTGCGCATGCTAATTTTAAGTGAACATCTATGCTATGTACGAATCGTCAGGCAATAAATAATTCTGTATTTCTGTGCAGGCAGCGGGAGAGCATTGACAAGCGTATATTTATTCCATTTCATTCATTTTATTATACCCCTCAGGGCCAGAGGCATTCTAGAGGGGTAGTGGTAAAATCACATACAAAAAAAGAAGAAACAAAAGCAACAAAATATGTAAGCACACTAGAAACGTACAGTAAGTTAGAAAGAGCCTGGGTATACAATATTAGCTACACAATTGCGGAAATGTTCGTAATTATTAGGGGCTTTTAGCTTGTACGTATACATCTTTACGTTACCAGGTTACCGGATACCGGAAGGAATCTGCGCATGCGCGTTTCTTTACGGAACGTAGACTTTTACGGAACGTAAACTACTCGCCGGATAGGCTTTACGTTTTCGGCCCTATCTCACAACTCCACCTTCGTTCGTGGCTACTCGCGATATCCGCTTTCAGGAGACTCCATCCGCCGATACCGAGTCAAAATAAGCCGAAGTGCGAGCGATCACCTTAATTGTTTCAGAAGGATTGCCAAAGCTAGTGATCTGGCAAGCCGAAGCAGCAAACGTGAGATGCCTAAAGCTCCTGACATGCCCGACATGCTGGATAGGTGGCGTCATCTAGCGGGGCTAATATGAACCAGGCAAGCACAGAATTGGTATTGCAGAAACATCGTGCATTCTACTTCTGATGTGAATGCCTTGCAGTGGCATAACTACGAATGAGTCACCTTTTTAATCATTTCTTCCCTCAAAAACACTCGGCGAAAACAAACGTGTCCATGACTGTGGTTGCACAAATCGTCACAAGATGTCGACACCATCGTCCGGTAACCTGGTATTTTATACGTTTTATACTCCTTCGCGTACATTGGGATACCTTACACGCTAAAAAACCTTTTTGGTGATTTTGCCGCAGTAGTGATTCAATCTTATCTAAATTAAATATAGTTTAAATGCAGTTATCATCACAATTTGGTGGTTTGCGCAAACGTAAAGGTATACGTTTACGTAAGTACGTAAACGTTTACGTATGGTGTGCTAAAACTTTTCTAAAACATGCGTTCCGGTAAAACGGTAAACGCAATACGGTATTCCGGTAACACGGTAACGTTAAAAAGTATACGTACAAGCTAAAAGCCCCTATTAATGTTTACAACGTCAGCGGAAACGCCATTCCGATCGCGAGAGGTTTGTGGCAGAAATCATAGATAAAAGTACATAGTATTGCATGAAGCGTCTCCAACTTTGTGAAGATGGTCAGTGCAATGGGATGCATAAGATGATTGATGGATAAGACGATTGTGTAGGGCAGGAAGATGATACATTTCACGGAGACAGGGCATTGCGTGACACTTTTCTGCGCAATGAAAATGATGGGAGGGGAAGGTCTGATTTCATAGAAGTTACACTGGTGGTGCGACTGTTATTAGCGTGAATGAAATGTGCGAAGTTGTTCTGAACCATCTCTGGAGCAGTAATGAAGTTTATATGGATAGGATCCCACACCAATGTAGCATACTTAAATTTTGATCGTATTAGCAGGATAAAGCAGGAATTTCAATGAGGAAGGAACGTGAAAAAAAATAGCGACGAAGATTGCCTAACATGCGATTAGTTTTGTTAATGAAGTGCTTGATGTGACATACCACTTTGCGTTTGCAGTAATGTAAACACCGACGTATTTATACTAGGTTACTGATTCTAAATGAACGTTATCAATGTGGTATGGTGGTATAAGGCTTACACGATTTGTATGCACCCCCCTCCCCCCAACGCATTTTGCCTACGTGCCTGTTTTAAAATGGAAGACGATGATAAAAGGTATTTGTCCAAAGTAATTCCGAACATTATTAGTTTATTTATTCTTTCCCTACCACAGGCTATTCTTTCCCTATCAGGGGACAAGAAGCAGGAATACACATACACGCATTGAATCGTAGTCTTGCGAAAGTAAGCAATGGCACACAGTTTGCAGTTTTATTAAGAAAACAAGGGCAAATAAACATGAAACTCGGTGAGGAAAAATACATGGCTGAGATGCTTAGCTAAAGAATGGCATATGTATTATACACCATCGAGAATTCCTAACATTGACAATGACCGTATAGTAACTCATTGTGAACTACACTCATAGACAGTGCCCTAAAAATATATATTTGAATATCTCGTTACGTGAATATTGAAATCCTACCTGTCAAAATCGGGTACAGCTTAGACTGGCAGAAGAGGCCTCGCGCCAGTAAGCAAAGCGCACCAGCCGACCGCTTCTACGACTAAATAAATAGTCCCGATCATGTTGTCGGCTATTCTCTCCAACCGGTGGGCTCACCCTCCGAATGCCTCGTGACATCACTATGCACTGAAGCCTACACCTGTGGGTCTAGGCTTCATTTCATTCACCTTTGAGAGGAAGGTGCCGCCGCCTTTCCAAGTTGCCCATTATGACAACTTGGGGGCGCGAACAAACGGGACGAAGTAAGGAGGTATAAAAACCACGCTAGACTGAAACTTGGGATTTAATCGTAGCAGAAATATATACATGAAAACTTTCTTGACAACACCGGGATGTCGGTTGACCCTTCTCTTTGTAACCCGTCTTTCCTCCTTGTCCTTTCTTGTATATATTTCTGCTACGATTAAATCCCAAGTTTCAGTCTGGCGTAGGTTTGTATACCTCCTTACTCTATTGCACACATAAGCACTTTCAACACTAATGCAAGTGGGGCACTGAATTTGCTTAAAGTCCTGTGACGGAAACGCTGGGGCTCTGACCGGAAGTGTCTTTTACACATATGCCGATCCTTAATAAGCAGCAAAATTGACTACGGTTGTGTAGTATATGGTTTCAGCCAGACAGTCGTACCTCAGCAAATTAGACCCAGTGCGTAACCTAGGCCTAGGCTTGGCAACTGGCGCTTACAGAACGTCCCCTGTTCCGAGTCTGCATGCCGAAACGAATGAGCCATAGCTAGAACAAAGGAAGAACACAACTCATGCTGTTTTTACATGCTCCGAGTTAGATCATCACCGGAACATATATGCTACAACATTCTCAAGCACTGTAACACAAGAACACACTATGCAAATAAACCACTAGCCATCAAACCCCTCATACTTCGGCACCAAGAAAAGTGTCGCGAGTGCAGTATCCCTGATCAGGCACTTAATGTTGCAGAAAGGCCAACTAGATCAGCTCCTTGGTGCGACTTCACACGCTTTATAGACTTCTCTCTTACACACCTTAAGAAACAGAGCACCCCACATGAGCACATAAGACAAGAATTCCGCTCAGTGCAAGAAACCTACAGCGCCTACAACGAGTTTTACACAGATGGTTCAAAGACACATAAATACGTGGGATGCAGCGTCGTATCAAGAACATGGGAACAGACTATGAGGCTGCCGCTATTTGTTATTATTTTCACAGCTGAATGTTAGGCTTTATGGATGGCTGTGCAGTAAGTTGTAACGGAAAAACACGAAAAAAGCAGTCGTCTACACAGATTCGCTAAGTGCTCTCAAAGCTCTCCAATTTAAGATCTGAACGAGAACCTCTCCTTGGCGACATCCTCCACACACTTTCACATTTAAATCCGGACCACTCAATTCGTTTCTGCTGGGTCCCAAGTCACGTTGGGATCTTTGGAAATGAAAAGGCGGACACGTGGGCCGCTAAGGCCAAACATCAAACGGTATCAAATACAGAGATGCCTGTGAGGGACGGGCTTCAAGCTATTCCGCAGAGCTCTGACTGACAAATGGCAGTCAGTGGAACACGCACTGTACTAACAAATTGCACCTCGTCAAACCTGTACTAGAAGAATGGAAAACCTGCTATCACCAAGAATGTTTCATAGGAAGTCATAATAGCGAGACTTCGAATAGGGCGCATACACCTCACATACGGTTATCTACTCACTAAAGAGGCACAGCCAATATGTGAAAATTGTTCCACTGCACTAACAGTAATTGCACATTCTAATTACATGCTCACATATCGAAAAGCAGAAACGGAAACACTTCAAGGTACTATATGAAAACGTGCATACCTTTACAGGCAACCTTCATTTTAGGAGTCGATGCGCTTGTGCCTCTCGCAAATGTCAAGAATTTTTTTAATGAAGTCGGCTATCTTAACAGACTCTAAATAAGGCAGGTTTTTTTCCCTCTACCTTAGGCCCCTCTCAGACCCTCCTTTTGGCGCAGCATAGCCTAAGTTGCTTTTGCGCCAATAAACCCAAACAAGCAAACATATTTTAGTCTTCACAGTTTCCGCATGTTTTTCGAACGTGCTTTGCATGAACCCTCACAGCCTCTCCAGCCAGAACGCTTCGGCATCTGCCTGGTTTTTAACCTATAAACCCGACTTTGTCTGGATTAAACTTCAACCAAACACCACTCCACTGCTCCGGCCGCATATGCCTACCTTATTTTGCACTCGACGAATACACAAAAGCTTTCACGCCTTCTGAGCTAGGAAGTGGCGGCTTCTCGTGAAGTATTTTATTTCGAGCGTCGAGTTGAACTTTAAAGTTTATTCTTAGTGCTCGAGGTTGCTTCTGGCAATATGTGGTGTTTGTCGACCGTCGCAAAAAAATGTTCTAAGCCGCAAAGCGGAAGCGCTCCCCTCCATAGCAGCCTACGCACTTTCGGGATTTGACACTTCAAGCGGAGTTCTACGCATTAATTCGCAAAAGCATAAACTCTGGCATGTATATATGAAAGCGCAAACTAGACAGCAAAACACACTGCATACGTGTAAACTGTAAAGCAAAAAAATATATTTCAATTTCCGATTACGGGGACTTACTGATCCCTTCGAATCAAAACATTTGTTGCTGTTCTGCTGCTGAATTGCGGCAAGTTTGCGAACACCATCTTAGTTACCGTAAACATGCCACAGCATACTTTCGACATCACTCTGTTAAGAAAACTTCAGGGCTGAGAGGTTCTTGTTATGGAACTTCAGCCAATGAAGAACTCCATATCTGCAGAACACTAGACTTGTCAGGGGTCTCGATAAAACTATTCAAAACTCTGCGAGTTACAAGGAATTCATTATGGAAAGTTTTCAGCGAACACAACAAACGTCTTACTTTTAATCTTTGTTCGCTTGTGTGCGCGCTGATCACGTTTCATAATGAACGTCTCCTGAAGGTGGCAAGGGGTGGTCGATGTCACGTGTTAGGGTGTCGGGCGCAAAAGCGAAGACTGTCGGTTAGCGCACCTGATCTTGCAAAACGCTCTATGCAGCACGCTACGCTATCAATGTTGAAATCCGCCACGGTGCGCTTCGAACACCTGAGAAAACAACAGCAATCAGCCTCCCCCTTCGTATGCTGGCCCTGCTGCCAAGTGACGCGTCTCCATTGCTAGCATGCATAATGCCACGAACGGAGACACGCCATCTCAGGACACCACGTCTCTTCGTGATCCAGTGTGACAGCCAACATTGTGAACATGAGATAGAAGACGCTGCCCCTAGCACCTCAACACAACTGAACAAAAAATCACCTTATCTGACTTCCGTCGTGAGGCAGAATCTAAGAGAAACTTTACCCCTTGAACACAAAGCGGTCGCGAAGACTAGCCGACAGGGGAGTAGGCAATGCTTAAAGCAGAGGGTCGTAAAAATATGGATTGGACGCATCTGGCTGGCAACCGAAAAAGATAGTGGAGCTGGTGTAGCAGAATGTAGAATCATATGTACTTGAACAAACTCTGTATATATCCTTTCCATACTTTTTGTTCATGGTCCGCGAACATCGACGTACCAATGAAATTATTGCATATGTATGCCTAAATCCGAGCTGCAGGTGATTCATTGTTGAATAGCCGAGTTTATTCAGCGCACTAACTATTCTGTATTGTTTACCTTGTGCACCACGTTCACTATATTACACACCCCTCCCATTCTATACGTGTGTGTACACGTGCGTATGTTTCCGTGGGTGCATGCTTTCGTCATTTACGCATACGCACAATAAAACCCTACAGTACAAGTTATAAATAGAAAGTGTGTTTTTGTCTGTGCTTGTGTGTGATTGCGTGCGTGGGTGCGCGCGTGGGCGTTATTCAATGCGTACACATTGTAGTATTAAATCCTAGTTATCTAACCGAAATAAACCATTTCACTTATTCTTCTGCTGCAAAATATTTCCTCGTTCTCTACACGGCCGACATACATTACCAGAAGCAGACCACTAAGCCATCTGCCATAAGGAAGTCTCCAAAAACTTCTTTTAGTTCCTTCTGCCGTCAGTCTCGTGGGGAAATGTTGCGAGAACATCGTCGTAATAGCCGAGACGCGAGCATAAAAGGTGCCTGATTGACGTTTTCCTTGTGGAATTCGCGACATTAATGCACGCAGTGTCAGTTAGGTGCCTTGACATGTGTCAATTAGGAATTGTCCGAGAATTCCGACACAGGGTGAAAATTTCGAAGCAGAAAGGTAGGCACAGTGGCCTCTCTGTGACCGTGTGTTCCCTAAGATTCTGAAGATGTTAGTTAGTTAATTTGGTGTTTTATGGCGCAAACGCAGCTGAGGCTATGCTGCGCCAGACACAAGGTGTTAAGAAGAAGGTAGTGAGATGATGGAGTTCTAAAGCTTATTTAAAAAACCACATTCTTTTAGAAAGTTTAGCACGTCAGGCAGGGGTACTAGAGAGTCATCTCCTAACAGCAGAGCAGGGTGTAAGGGTATGTGTTGTTTGTATAGTATGCTGAAATATTTTTGTCTCTTTGTTTCAACGTCTGGGCATGTGATAATAATGTGTATAAGTGTGAGTGGTTCTTGGCATTTTTCACAGATTGGCTGTTCTTCTTTTGTGAGTAAAAAGTTGTGTGTCAGGTGTGTGTGTCCAATGCGAAGTCGGCATAATATAACTTCGATAAACCGTTGTTGGTGACGGCAGGTCTTCCATTCACCGAGTATGGGCTTCACCAGGTGGAGCTTGTTATTCGTGCATGTGTCCCACTGTTGCTGCCATTTTGCTTTTAAAGCTAGCCGAATTGTTCGCTGGATGTCGTTAAGGGGAATTTTCACTTTTGCTACTGTTTTGTGTGCTGCCAAGGAGGCATATTTATCTGCTTTTTCGTTTCCAGGTATCCCAACATGACTTGGGACCCAGCAGAAACGGATGGAAACTGCCTGGCTGTTTAAATATACCATGTTTAAAATGTCTGAAGATGGACGTGCCAGAAGTAGGGGCTAAATTACCAATATTAAGTTGTTACGTGTCCTGCTTCCGGTGTTTTTTTTATGATGGTACTAATATATATATATATATATATATATATATATATATATATATATATATATATATATACATATATATATATATATATATGTGTGTGTGTGTGTGTGTGTGTGAGAGTGTGTGAAATGATGGCATGGAACCATTATATATTTTATGGGCTAGGAGGGTCGCTTTGCGTTCACTGATGTAGCATCTCTACATCAATGTAACACATGTACAGTACACACCTATTGAACCGTGACATCGCTGTTTTTAGTGCTATAACGAGTGCTGTGACCAATCAGTTGTCATAACCGAGTCATGTTGCTGCAAATGTGGTAGCTAAAGATTATGTTGGCACTAATGTAGATGTTCGAGTCAAACTGTCGCTCATATGACACGAACAGTAGACATTTGAAACCAAAGTACATGGTTTCAAATGTACGCCTATGTAAATGTAAGTCTATATTTCGTGAGTATTTTACACAACGTTACACAGTGTAGGAGAGCTGTCGCCTCCCAGGGTAGACGATTATTACGCTAAATATAGTGGCAGTTGTATTTCGTATGGGCTTTTCCTGATGTAAATACAACTGCCGTAGAACCAGAACACATACACGAGTATGCCAATGGCTGTCCTGAATCGGTCACTCAAACGCATAGGTCGGCGAACTCACTCATGGGTCGACTCACTAGTACTCACTCAGACTCAGACCAAGCCGTGAGTCTGTTCTACATCGAGAAGCAGACAAATGTCACGCATAAAAGATCTGTTGTACAATAATCCACCTAACAATAGATTTTTCTAGGTGTGATCAGTCATAGATATGCGTGAAAGCGACGCATAGTTAAGGAATCAGAAGAATGGTGTTTTACACAGTGCAGTTCATTGTCATACTGTCGGTACCATTATGTATTCTAATCCTCATTTTAGGGTATACGCCAAATTGGTCTGCTGGACGCCGCAGCATCGATTTCCAGCCACCAAAACAGTGGGAATGTGATTCCACATTTTCCCGGGACTCCTTCGTATGGGCTCAGCAGTGAGCTCCGTATTGATCCCTTCTTCGCACGCATCCGTGTTTCCTTCTCTGTCTTGGTCGTGTTTTCCAGCACCACGCTATTGCTTCTGTCCCCTCGACTGCGTCCCAAACAGTGCCGCCGAAACGGGCGTTACTGCGCTGATGCGGCGTTCTCCACTCAAGCTACTTGCTATGCAGGACAATACTAAGCTCGAGAGCAAAAGAAAACAACTCTACGCAGACAAACACATCGACTCGTGCTTCAGCCTAAACCACCCTAAGAAGGGCTCTTCCACAAACTTCCGCCCAGTAACTGCTACTGAAGGGGAAGCAAGTGGATGGAACCTTTATCGGAAAGAAAAGGCTAAATGGAAGACCGTTAGAATGCGTGCCGCGACTAGCTTGGACTTCTTCAGACTTTTCGAGGTAAGCAAAGAGCGATTCTTGGGATCTTATGGAGCGCTATAAAAACAGACTATCGACGCGTGGACACAGCGTGAAGTGAGATTTTTTCTGCTGACTTGCAAGCGTCTCTATGCTCGGTAGTCCGTACGTCCGAAGATTCAAATGAAGGGGGGGCAAACAGCGTTGGTATCTTTCTGACACAAAATAGGAGCAGCACTAACAGACGCGGACAAAGGAAGAAAGCGCGCACTCGCAATCGGAGCTTTATTGGAAAAGCAACGCACATATGGTTCACACATTGAGCACGTCGTAAGGTTTCTCTCGCCAACAGACAAAATAACTTCGTTGGAAAATGTCCTCAACTCGGTACCCATGGGCACGCGGTTTTGTATACTCACGTAGCTAGCTACGCTTTCCATGAAAACCACTGTGGGCCCAGCCTCACTCGGCGCTCTCTGAAACCTAAAGTGCGACTGGGGGCTCTAAAATTCTACAAATAAATAATCGTCGCGTGCACGAGCACACGAGATCCCCAACCGTGAAAAGTGGGTCGCTAGCCACGGATTGGAACAGAAAAAAAACGAGGAATTGGAACTCGGGCCAAGGTGCAAAAGTTTTGTTTTGTGTCAGTGCTCCTTCAACCATGCCGTTGCTATAGGTTGCTACATGGCTTTCTTGTATGGAATTACAGTTATTGCGGTCACACAGTTAGCAACAACTACTTCTTTTCGTCGAGTCGGTACATCAGGCGCCTAATTTAAAACGCAGCGAAGAAAATTAATGTCAAGGATAGAGAAACAAATGCAACTTATTTCGCCTTGATATGTTCGTCCTCTATTCTTGTCCTCCTTTTTCAAGTGCAGACCATTTAAGAGGCCTGTGCTGTCGTCTCATGACGTCGCTTGGCGTCATGCTCAAACTACCGAAATAGGTTAGAAGAGGGCGCTACAGGTGAAGACAATACCAAAATAGAGTAAAAAAGAGCGCGACCGCTCAAGTCAATAACAAAACGGCTCATTGGGCGAGTTGATTTTTCATGATACTTGAAATACGATCGCGTGACAAAAACAGGGATTTAAGCAGACATGGACAAGCGCGTACCGTCAACTGAAAGTTTATTCGGAAAGCTGCGACATATGTATATACTGACAGATAAAAGTTCTGTAGTAACATACGACAAGAGAACCCAACGAAAACCACAAAAAACAATCGATAGAAAAAAAAAACCCTGCCACGCTTTGCCAAAGCCCGCATTGCTTTGGAGAAATAACTTGACGCCTGCGGCATGTCCCGCTTTCCAAGAACGCAAGCTTCTTATCGGACAGGGAAATTGATGGTTTACTCATACAAGTCAAGTGTTCTCGCGCTATGCTTGCAGCCTCAGTAATTATTCCTGTATGGTCAATAAAGTAACGCGCGTGTTTCACAAATCCCGGAACGAGAATACGTGTCAAATATTGATGATGTGTGATGTTTTGTGGCGCAAGGGCCATATGATGGCCAAAGAGCGCCAGGTCATTGGACAAGAGATATGAACAATGATAATGGTAAGTGACGTGAAATGTGTGTAGTGAGATTCAATGGCAAAAGGACGTGATAATAAAAACCGTGATGGAGATATATGGCATTAGCACAAGTGCCTCGTCAACGCCCTTGCGCCCAAGGGCCGCGAGGCAGGTGCTTTGTTTCATAAAACCACCGCAGCAGCGACCTCTCTAGGAGGTCGTGCTACGGAATGCCTGGGTATATCGCAAGAAAAGTACGTACGTCTCTTAAAAATGCCAACAATGATTGATGTTTGAAAAGCGGATCCCTACCGGTGAACATTGATGGGTGAAATGGTATTTGCTGTCGGTAGGGTAAAGGAAAGTGGTGTTTTCGAAGCGCGTACACTGGATTAAAATGTGAAGCACAGTTAGTGCTTCACCACATCTATCGCACAAAGGTGGATCACCACCGGACAGAAGATATGAATGTCTACTGTGTGTGTGTCCTTTTCTTAGCCTTGTAAGTGTTACTTCTGTGTGGCGTGACTTTGATACTGGCGGCCATTTCCAAGATGCGGCTTGATAACATGTAGTTTATTTTCTGCGTGGCTATCCCATGTGCTCTGCCAATAAGCTCTGAGCTGTCGTTTAAGGAATGGTTTGAGGTCAAGCGCAGGGATGGCCATGGATGTATTGGCAGTTCTTTCGTGGACGGATGCGGCTAGCTGGTCCGCCATCACGTTGCCTTGGATCTCGTGGTGCCCTGGCACCCAGCACACTACAACATGTTGTTTAAATGTGTAGAGTGTGCATAAAAGTGAGTAAAGCGAGACAAAGACGGGATTTTTGTGCTTTTTAAGAGTTTTCAGAGCTTTTACCACGCTTAGGGAATCCGTGTAAATGACAGCCTTTTGTAGCTTTAATTGCTTAATGTCTTTAATGGCCGCAAGTATCGCACACGCTTCTGCAGTAAAGATGCTTGTATCGGGATGCAGAACGCCAGCATCCGAAAAAAAATGGACCGACCACTGCGTACGACACAGAAGTGTGAGTCTTTGAGGCATCTGTAAAGAATTCAGGAGAGGTGTACTTGTGTTGCAGTTCCAGGAAGTATGTGCGGATATGTACAATGGCGTGCTTCGTAACTTCTATGAAAGACAGGTCGCAATCTATAATCTCCCACTGCCACGGCGGGACACCTGCAGCGGGAGCTACCAAACGGTGTTCAAAAAGTGGCACACCCGTTTCCTCAGCGAGGCCCCTCACACGAAGTGAGTAGGGCTGTCTCAACGAAGGACGGTGGTCAAATAGGACAGCACTGGACAAATAATTGATTATGGAATGTGAGGGGTGTTCCTTGTCTGCGTTCACTTTGAGATAATATACAAAGGACATGTAAGATCTCTGCAGGTGGAGCGACCACTCGTTCGATTCGACGTAGAGGCTGTCTACGGGGCTGGTGCGAAAAGCACCCGTGGAAAGACGAATGCCCAAATGGTGCACTGGGTCAAGCATTTTCAAGGCGCTTGGTGCCGCATACTGATAGATGATCACCCCATAATCTAGGCGCGTGCGTATGAGGCTTTTATAAAGATTAATTAGACGTTTTATATCGCTGCCCCATGATGTCCGCGACAAGACCTTAAGTATATTCATAGCTTTCAGGCATTTGTTTTTGAGATTTTTGATGTGGGGTACGAATGTTAACTTCATGTCTAAAATTATGCCTAAAAATTTGTGTTCGGTTTTCACAGCTAGCCGCTGACCGTGCAGGTCAATGTCCGGATCGGGATGGAGGCCTCTCTTTCTTGAAAATACTGCCACGCGCGTTTCTTTTACTTAACGCACGTGCTCTTTTGCGGATTAAAGCTGAACCCGTTCTCGTCTGCCCGTTTGCGGTTACCTTATTCAAACCAAGTTGAACCTGTCGCTCGCACATTACGAGATTGCACGATTTAAACCCGATCTGCACGTCGTCGACATATGTGCAATAAAACATATTGCGTGGAATGTACAGATGCAAGGAATTCATTTTTATAATAAAAAGTGTGCAACTCAGGACACCACATTGCGGCACTCCAGTCTCCTGGACAAATGTTCGAGACAAGACATTCCCCACTCGTACACGGAACGTGCGGTTGGACAAATAACTTTCGATTATGGCCAGCATGTTGCCTCGGACACCTAAGTGTGACAGGTCTCGTAGTATGCCAAAGCGCCAGGTGGTGTCGTAAGCTTGTGCCATATCGAGAAAGAGCGAGAGAAAAAATTGTATATTAACCAAACCTTCGCCTTCAAGAAAGAATAATGAATATTTTTTTATGCATAAGGAGGAATAATGACGTGTACACTGCTTTTTTGCGATATAGTGCACAGCCTTTTCCGTTGATTCAAACTTTCACCTGTTGCAACGGGAAAATGAGGATGGTTAAGCAACCTTTGGGCTCATCACTTTCATTGATGCATTTAAACGGCCCAGTATGTGGGTGCGAGTAATAAAGATCGTTTAAGTATTTAAGACGTGGTTGAGATTGGTGTTCATTACCCAGCAGTGTTACACATGTGAAATTTCTTCAATTTGATGCAAATTTGTCTCGAATGTATTCATGTCCAAGTAAATTATTATGTTTACATTCTGAACAAAGGCGTGTCTATCGGGTCATGCATTGCGCTTTTGTGGATCGACCTGTGTCTAACTAAACCAGACCGTTTTAAACCAGCGGTTTCCTGGAACCCGAGTCCTGAAAATATTCAGATGTGGATGATTTCTTAGTAAGTCTTAAAGTGCGGTGCCTCGGGATTGTATTCTGAGTTGTCACAAATGGTCGGAATATTTCATAATACGCAAGCTCGATTTTCCCAGTGATCATGTTTGCTGACATACGAACCAGGCTCGTACAATCAAAAGGGTCATTGTTCGGGTTTGCTTCTCCAACGCAATAAAATAGTCCTGCTGCCACAGAGCAGGCGCCAGCGTCTAAGCGTAGGTCCCTTGCCTGTATCAAGACGGATTGCAGTAAAGTGGAGACGTGGGAGAGTAGGAAATTACGCATTGTAAAAAAAATTTCCCCATCTCCCGCTAAAGGGAACCATGTGTGGATGCGAAGCAGCGGGGAGATGGTTAGCTTGAGCGGGAGAAACGTCGCCGCTCTCGTTTCGCGGAAGCGGCCCGGGCGCTCATCGCGGCGCTGCACAGGAGAGAGAATGAGGCGCGCTCCGTCATTTTTATACCGCGGAACTACCGTGGTGCCCCCCAGCGGAGTATACAGCTGTCGCACTACCTGTCGCGCGCCGCTCCGTAGAGGATTCCTAGAGGAGAAAACGCGGGAACCGTAGGAGAGGAGAGAGGGGACGTGGGCGCCGCTCCGTAGAGTAGAGGATTCCTACAGCAGAGAAAGGGGGGTGAACGTAGAAGAGAGGGGGGAGAGGACGCGCATGCGCTGTGGGACGCGGGCGCCGCTCCGTAGAGTAGACGATTCCTAGAGTAGAGAAAAGGGGTGAGCTTAGGAGAGGAGAGAGAGGGGGGAGGGGACACTCCGTAGAGTAGAGTGTTCCTTGAGGAGAGAAAGGGGTGATCGTAGGAGAGGATAGAGAGAGGGGGAGGAGGCACGCATGCGCTGTGGTGGTGTGGGACGCGGGAAGGAGGGACAGACTAAGCCGCCCCCCAAACACATGCACGCAAGATAGAGCAATGGAGTCAACCTGGGCGACACACACCACCTGCCTAGCCATTGCTAAGCAGCCTCTCTGTGCTCACGGCCATGACTCTGGTGACTGTAGTAGTGGTTGACGGCCTTATATTGTACTACAGTGTTCTGGTTCGCATATTGGGTGCTTCCCTATTTCATGAAAGTCGCCGGACGCGGGACGCGGGAGGGACGGACATAGCCCCGAGCATAAGATGCTTCGCATCTAATATAGCGTCGCTCACAACGAAGGTACGCTGCAATGACGTCAAAGGGCTGAGGTTTTGAGATAGAAAGAGCGGTACGAGGAGGAAGGAACGAGCTCTGTAATGAGAGCAAGACACGGGTAGGCCAATGGTGCATGGGCTCCCAACTTCCATACTGACTGCGTGCGAAGGAGGGACTGCGCGTGAAAGGGCACCTCATGAAATAAACTTCGCGTGAAAAGCACGTTCAGAACTCCGTATATATACCTGCCCGCAGTATTTGAGGAATGCGAGCGCCGGAGGTTTTCAATGCGAACGAGCTTGAGTAAGCAACTTTGAAGCTCAGCCGCGCATTCAGACGCCTTATGTGGGAGTATGCTGAGTGCGCTTTTAAACTCGGAGGAAAGTGCTTGGTCAGTACATTATACCCGCTATAGTGGTTTACTCACTATGTTATTGTCTTGTTGAGGACGAGTTTATGATTTAGATTTGTGGCATGCCTCTATTTTGATTAGAGTGATATACAAAAGCGTCGGCGTGCCTTAGTTATGTTCTGGTAAAAGACGCTCGTATGGTTAAGGTCAAAGCACGGAGTCTCCAACTTCAGTGTACCTCCCTATCATGAAGACGTTTTGTCACTTAATTCCCTAATGTGTTAGTGCCTTGTTCACGCTTGCCGCGTGTGTGGTTCTGAATACTGAAAACGTTTTACTGATGGGTGCGCCAAGCTTTAGCCGACTGCTTTATACTGCGTGCATGCAATTTAGCAAATGCGGGTGCTTGTGGCGAGAGCCGAAGTGATACAGAATGAAAAAAACAAGAAGTCTGCAGGGTTAAAGATTCGCTGCTAAATTCCTATCATGTCTATTATAAGGGCGGTGGTTCCCTTACAGTAGCACTATTTCTTTTTCGTTTTTCTTACGTTTTTATGAAATCGGACATGCCTTACATCTGACAAAGTTACGGTACGTGCGCCCTAATTCCTAGATTTGAAATAAGTAAGGCGTGCGCCGCGCGCGTTTTTGTTAAAACTGTTTTTTTTTCCTAATAAATTTATGTACATTGATCTTTGCCTAGCAATGAATTCCACATGAAAGGTTCGCCAACGTTTGTAGAGAACGATATTGCAATATTTTCTTTGAATTTGTGTGGCTTTTCATACCTGTATAAATAATGCAAAGGAAAAAAAAGACGGATGTACGTGCGCTTACAACTCTGCAATGTGTATTTATTTATTTTATTTATTTAGTCAATACTGCCGACTTCTATGCGTAGTCGTAGGCAGGTGTAAAAGTTTTTGGAGCGAAGCTCCTTATGCCGTGGGTCGTGCGTCTCATGTTTGTAGTACGTAGTAGCCACCTGCGTGATGACTAGAGACCGGATTATAGGCAAATGCCTATTTTTTCCCTTGCGTTCCTATCGCGCCACTTTGATATATGAGCATGAATTAGGGGTAAAGGAGGGCTTTTATAGTGTTTTTATAGTGCCTATAAATGCCTATTTTTGGGGTTTGTGCCTAAATGTCTATAAGTGCCCATAAATGCCTATTTTCAAAATTGGTGCCTATATGAACGCTATTTAGCCTCAAATTTTGCTTTCGAGTACAGTTTGAGACCGTAATTCATGTTACCGGTCAAAATTGACGTTCCGGAACTTTATGGGGTGCAACAACTTATAGTTCCCTAGTTCAACAAACATCCGGGAAGCAACCGATAGCAGCAGTGAAATTGGACGCGCCGGCCACTTTACCCCACCGCACTGACATGGCGCGAGCGGTTGGAACAGGGGAGAGGAAAGGACGCTATTTCTGCAACCCTAAATGGGAGCACGGCCCAGGCGGGAAGGCGGGAAGAGGAGAGGGGAAGAAGAGGATAGTGGCGTCTATGGCCTAGGACGTGGCGGGCGGCTTTTACCGCCGGTTTTCCAGTCCAGTGTTCCCATGGGATTGAAGCACCTCCTTGAAGACTTGGGCGTCGTGGGGGGGGGCAGAAAGCAGGAGGTGCCTGCGCGCAGCAGCAGGAATATGGAGAGCGAATGCGAAACCATGGAGTGCCGTCAGGGGAAAATAAAAAGTAGGTAAAAAAAATCAGATGTGCACATGGCTTTTGTTTCGTTTGCAATTTACTCTTAAAGGGCGCTTCACCAGATCACATTAGAAATTTTAGTCACATACTGGAAGTGTTCGCGTGCCCAATGAAGGGCTTTGTACCACAAGAACTTTTTAATTGGTTCATTAGGAGCCGCGAAAGCATGATGCCGGTAGATGAGCTTGAAACCTTTGCCACTCGCAAGCCAAATTCCTTCCCTGCCCTCTTCGGTATCAGAGAAACTCGGAGCCGGAAGATCATACGGCGTTGACGCATCAACACGCCATGCGCACGCAAGATTACACTATGTGCACATGACATGCCCAAGCCAGGTCGTGCGCACAAGCGGTGTTGTATTGTTTCGGCGTTCGCTCTATAGTGTACTGCCTGTTTCTGTGGGATGGATCCCTCTATGCGTTTGGAGAGGCTGGCATGGATCCTGTATCCTTACCACGACACAGCGCGTCGCACAGCTGGAATTGCTGTAAGGAACGATGCACCAAAAACATGCTAAGCGTTGTTAGGGCTGGCACCGGCACGACGCGGGAACGGCTAGAACACGAACACAAAAGAAATATAGGCAGCTAAGTCTCGCATCGCTCTCGATTCGAAGAAAAAAACTAAAGAAAAGTGCACACACATTCCGTTTGTATGTTTTAATATTTCTATTAACTTTCATTCTTCTATGCAAGCAACAGTTGCACAAATTACACATGTAGCCTCGAATAATTCTCGCAGTTTCATGTACGACTGTGACATACACAGGACCATTCCTTGTTGAACTTCACCTCCCCCACATTGGTGCGCGCCCGTGAGATAAAGGGCACGGGGCATTCAGTCTCACATTTCACCTCCTTCCGGGGAGCGTAGCGTTGCAAATCTTGGCAGACGTGATCGTTAGCGCAATGCATGCATTACACTTCTAGCTCGAAACGCTAAACCTGGTAAGGGGCCCTTTATGGTGTTCACACAAAGAGGAGAAATTGACTCTGCGCTATTAGACCCGGCCAATACAAGGCTAACAGACCCTTCTGGTCTTTTAGCGGTCTGGCTATTGAATCCTGTGCTGCCCTTCCCAGCCATGCCGAAAAGAAGCAGAGCCAGGAGCGTGTTTATTCGACGGTGGACACTTAACTTACCATTCTGGACAATAAAAGGAGATACCGTGTTCTGGAAACTATGCCGGGAAAGGCACCATTGCATGGCTATGTTAAATCATCAGCGCCTTTGTACAATCATAAAATATAACATTTGTTTGCTTTCCTGTCGTAGACCAGGTCGCGCACGTCCTTATTCGAAAATTTGAGTTTTTGTAAAAATTTATTGTGCCTATATTTACGATTTTGGGGGCCTAAAACTGTGTTTTTCCTGCCTATTTTTGGCGCCTAAAACACGATTTTTTAGTGCCTAAAAATCCGGCCTCTAGTGATGACGATGACGATCGCGATGCCATACAACACATGGCATCGCGATATGGTCTCACATGCACATCGTTTGACCACATGTAACCAACCACCATCACGTCTTCGCCGTGGGTCGTGCCTCCCTTGTAGTTTTTAGTACGTAGTAGCCACCTGCATAACCAGCAGTATCTCCCTGTGTGATGACGATGACGCTGCCATCACGGCACACCACATGGAATGTACCCACTATGCGTCATAACGATGACGCTGATGACGATGACGATCGCGATGCCATACAACACATGACATCGCGATATGGTCTCACATGCATATCGTTTGACCACATGCAATCAACCACCATCACGTCTTTGATGATGTACCTCCGGAGCTTCGCCCACTCATCATCATTCACTCCACGGATATGCTGTAATTTTTGAAATTGTTGACCGCGTGGCAGTTCTTTACAAAACTTTCCACTCAGCGCTTAAAGGTTGTGCCACTACGTTAATACACCTCGAACTTTTTGTGCCAGCCTCATACATAAGGGTCATTGTAAATTTAAGGCGAAGTATTCTAAGAGAACCATCCCGCACTTTAGCAACCGCAAATGTTATGATCTTGTCGAATGCAATGGCCTCGTTTGAAAATGGCTTATTCATAGTTAATTAAAAGCATTATAACCTTCGTGCATGCGATGATTGCTAGCTCTGCACAATATAGAGTTAGTTGCCGAGTAAAACACCTGCGTCTAGATTTCCTCATTGAAATAAATCTACGTATTGAGTGCATAATTGTTAACACTAAGAAATGTGTACTATTTATTTATTTATTTATTTATTTATTTATTTACAAGTACCTTACAGGCCTCACAGAGGCATTGTGTAAGGGGGGGCGATACAAAGTAAGAACACATTGGGTTAGCATAAAAAACAAAGCCAGTACACAAAAGTAAGAACAATGTAGAATAAAAAAAAGAAAAAAGAAACAACGGTATGTACAGCAAAATATAAGTACAAACTAGTCATAAGTATGTCACACTAAAAGTCGTTTGAAACACAAAAACGAAGTGCAACAGTGTGTTTGACAGATTGAATACAAGCATAGTGAAACAAATTACGCAGTTTAGCAGTACTAGTTGTGATAATGAACAAAACTTAAAACAACAGCATCACTTTGCTGATGAAATAAAAGAAAAATAATGAGAAAGGGGAGCATGAATCATGGGAGCAAATGGACCAGCTAAGCATTATCAGTGAAATGGTTGATTAGATGCTCACGAAATTTATCGTGATTATGCTGAAGGGCGATACTGTTTGGAAGATCGTTCCAGAGGCGTATGGCACGCGGGAGTGACGAGTAGTTGAAAGCATTAGTGGCGCCGTAGACGCGAGTGTAGCTGAAGTCATTGTGTAGTCTCTGTGATAAGTGAGAGGAACGTTGTAATTGTGCTAGCGGTGATCGAGTGGCATTGGCATATTTATGAAAGAGAGACAAAAGGGCAATGTCACGACGTATTGTTAATGGATAGAGTGAAAGTTCGAGCTTTAGCTGGGTTACACTGGACAAGTAGTTATAATTCCGCGTGATAAAACGACAAGCCCTGTTCTGGATAGCTTCTAACTTCTGTATTAAATATTTTTGATGAGGCGACCAAATGGATGATGCGTACTCTAACTGGGGTCGGACAAATGTTTGGTAGGCCTGTTTACGTACGTGCGGAGTAGTGGATTGTAGGTTGCGACGAAGATACCCCAATGACCTGGAAGCATTAGCAGAGATGGTGGTTATATGATCGAACCAAGAAAGATTTTGTGTGAGGTGAACGCCTAGATACTTATAGCATGTGGTTCTAGCCAATGTGTTGTTATTGATGTTGTAAGGAAAGAGCAAACGAACTGATTTCCGGGTAAATGAGATAATTTTACATTTTGAAATGTTTAGAGTCATTAGCCATGTGTTACACCAGTTGTTAATGCGATCCAGGTCACTTTGGAGGGATTGGTGATCATCAGTACTTTTTATGGAACGATAAACAATGCAGTCGTCAGCAAATATACGAATACAAGATGATATGCTATTTGGCAGGTCATTAATGTAAATTAAGAATAGTAAAGGACCAAGGACACTACCTTGCGGTACCCCTGATGTGACGTCGGAGGGAGGAGAGAAGTAATTATTAACAACGGTGAACTGCTGGCGGTTAGAAAGAAAGTTATGGACCCACGACAAGGTTAGCGAATCTAATTTAAGCGCAGAAAGTTTTGATATTAGTCGGCAATGTGCTACGCGATCGAATGCTTTAGAGAAGTCTAGGAAGATGCAATCTGTTTGTAAGTTAATGTTCATGTTGTAATGAAGGTCAGTAGTAAATTCAAATAACTGTGACTCACAGGAGAAGCCTTTTCTAAATCCATGCTGATGTGGGAAGAAGAAATGATTCGATTCTAGGTGATTGTAGATATGTGATGCGATAATGTGTTCGAGCATCTTGCAGCAAATGCATGTTAGTGAGATGGGGCGATAATTCTCGTGCGAATCTTTATTACCACTTTTGAAAACGGGTATTACCTTTCCTATTTTCCAATCAGTGGGGAGTTCGCTTGTTGATAATGACTGTTTATAGATGTGAAGTAAGACGACGCTGGAAACTGAAATGGTATTTTTTAGTATTTTTGAATTTATTTCGTCTACACAAGAGGACGAGGAAAGTTTAAGGTTATTGATCAGATGTACAATGCCATTAAGTGTAATGTCAACAGGTGCCATGTAATGGTAATCAAAATCATGGACGTAAGGGATGCTAGAACTATCTTCCTTGGTAAAAACAGATGTGAAAAATGAGTTTAATGCTATGGGAGTGTCAACATCCGAATATGGGGTGTTATTAGCGTTATGTATCGAAATATTGTTACTCAAGCCACGCTGACCTATCGTTTTCCAGAATTTACTCGGATTATTTTTTAATAGTGCGGGAAGGTCTTCTGAAAAATACTTATCTTTGGCTACACAAAGGGCAGAACAGTATGATTTAGGTAGTTTTTATAATTAACCCATGCATCTGGCGTACCCTCACGCTTCGCGGCATCGTACAATCGCCTTTTTTTTTCTCATATGCTGATGTTTTCTCGTAAACCAAGGGTTAGTTTTATCGTTAGAAATTGTGATAAGTGGAACGTGCTTGGATACTAATTCTGCGAGCTTATCTCTAAAAAGAACCCAGTTACTTTCTACAGACCTGTTATGAAAAAGGGGCATCAGGATGTTATCATAAAAGACTTGCAGTTCGGCATTAATACAGTCGTAATTAGCTCGGTTATAGTCGCGGATCTGTTTTCTTGTTATACCAGTGAAAGGAAGCGGAATGTTAAGGGTGATTTGAAGTAATTTGTGATCGCTCATTCCATCTAAGTAAGTTATACTACTGACTGTATCAGGGGCTGTTGTAAAGATGAGGTCTAGTATATTAGGACCGCGGGTAGGTTGTGTAACTACTTGAAATAGGTTGAAATCTAAACTCAGGTCTATGAGGCTTGATGAAACAGTACATGGGGATGATAGCAGTGTCCAGTCAATCTGCGGAAAATTGAAATCACCGAACAGATAAGTGACATCTGCGTGGAAGAGCTCAAGTGCTCTCGAAATGCTTTCACGCAGCTTGTCCGAGAAGGAGTGATCGGAGTTCGGTGCTCGGTAACAGTTGCCTATCAATAGTTTGGTGGAAGATGTAATGCAAGCCGTCCATATGATTTCCAGATCAGAATCTGTATTAACAGCAAATGATGTTAGCGATTTTTTAATACCAAGCAGGACGCCTCCCCCTCGCCTATGAGTGTGATCGCGCCTGTATATATTAAATGTGTTGGAGCCAGAAAGAACTTCGCAATCACGGATGTCAGGGTGTAGCCACGTTTCAGTGAAAGCGATGATGTCAGAATCACTGTCTTCGAGGAAAGATGAGGCTTCAGCACACTTAGATAATATGCTTCGAATATTAGTGAATGATATTGACAAGGGGGGAAGACATGATGACTGGTGTAGGTTGTTTCAAGATGTGCGCACGTTCACTGCGCATGAGCTATTGATTAAACTGCATGACAGTATCAGTAGTCACACTGTAAATATAGGTTTTTGAGTCCATGCGCAGTTTGTCTACTGACAACTTGTACTTCTTTTTCTGCGATTTTGCGAAATTTATCAGTTTTGCCCTGGCTTTCCGAGTTGCAGGCGAGAAATCTTCGCGTATCGCAAACTTTGTTCCCTTAAGTTTAGGCCCCGATGACAGTACGAGTGCTTTGTCCTTGAAATTGGTCAACTTGGCAATTATTGGCCTTCGCTTTTCTGGGCTGTATTTTCCTAAACGGTGAACGCGCTCAAATTGAAGGCTGTTAGTGGTCATCTGCAGTTCTTCCGAGCAGAATTTAACTATTTTTTGTTCGGACATTGCCCAGTCTTCACCCGACTCATCTTCTATGCCAAAGAATAGAAGATTCGAGCGTCGCATCCTATTTTCTACGTCCTCACATCTTGACGCAATAGCCGTCAGTTGATCCGAGACGTACATAGTTTCTTCATTTTTGTCTTCCTGTGCTGTGCTACGCGAAGCGACAGCTGCTTCCAAGGTCGCCACTTTCGCATTAAGTATTCGAACAGTGTTTTCACAGGTTTCCTGCTTTTCTTTGACGCTTTTTAGCTCTTCTAGCAAAGAACCCTGTGCTTCCTCAAGCTTTCGGATAGTTTCTAGCGCCGCGGCAAAAACGTCAGCCTCGCTTTTTGACATGGGACCTGGGTTTGACTCGACATCGCCAGCAAGCAAGAGCAAAAGGTTACACAAGTAAGAACAAAAGCCAGCTGAAAAAGCAGACGTTCGCTTCAATATGTCTTCAAGAGCAGGTGGGCACGACACCGCTAGAAGACAGCAGTTGCTACTCTTAACACAAGCCGCGTTGTTTAGGTAACTAACCTGAAACATCAAGCAGCATGAAGGCATCTTGTCTGGTGCGATGTCGTGCCCGAAGTGTAGGCTTGTTGGGTGCTTTTTATACTGCGCGCCGGCCGCCTCGAACGCAGCTGTCGTAGATCCGGGTTGCCAGACGGACGGGCAGGCTCCATCCAGAACTGGCGCATGATGTGTCGAATTCGGCGTAGTCAGCGGCAAGCACGTTGACGGAAGGTGGTCTGGATCGATGAGGAGCCATGACCAGATAGTCCAGGTGATAGCGGCCTGAAACATCAAGCAGCATGAAGGCATGTTGTCTGGTGCGATGTCGTGCCCCTAAAAATCATTCTTGCGAGATTTTTAGCAAAAGTGTCATTCTTTGCTGTCCTTCAATTACTCATGGCTTATAATAATTTTGTCGCAACATCCCGCAGTTAACTCAAATTGTTATGCGTGCCGATGACGCAAAAACGTTTTGTTTTCCATCAAGAATCTTTCTGATCATAAACAAACCCCACGTAGGATTTAGTAAAGTTATACCAGCCATAATTTAACCCGATTATGCACGACTAAATAATTTATACGTGTAAATCAAGACAATCAACATTGTAACAAATCTGAAGCAACGAAAAATTGATGCTGATATATGGTGTCTCATGGCGCAAGGGCAATTTGATGGCAAATAGTGCCAGGTCACTGGACAAAGAAAGGAAAAAAAAACATGCAAATAATTATGACGGTCAGTGGCTGTACAAACGCCTTTAAATTTCACGCGCCAAGCGTGGCGCGGGTGAAAACATATATGTAATAAAATCACGATGATGATGTGAAATGTGTGTACAGAGATACGTATATCTATATACAATGAAAGCATAGCGAAGACGTATAAACTGGTCTATGGTTGTAAAGTTAACAGGGTCACTTATGCATTGAGCTAAGACGACTGACAGGCGAAAGCCATTGCCTTTTTTGTCTCAGTCGATGCATTGTTCCTGCCCCGTCACCCCGCGAAAGCTTTCTGCACCTAACGTTGGCTCCAGGATCGCAGGCACGTCACCTGGTTTCGCGCTGCCTCCGTGACCGGCCCACCATTGACCAAGCAACGACTTCTTGTGATGACGTCATCATGTGACGTCAGTGTGACGCCATTATCAAGACATAAAAATGACGATCTGTGACGTCATCGCGTGATGACTTTTTGCACAATTCGTGTTGACACCGACGGAAGGCGTCAGCGCGAGCCGCCGGTAAATTTTCCTGGTTGATGATGCACGTAAGGCTCTCGCCTTAATATGAAAGATTGTGCTTGTATAGCTTCGACCTAGGGTTTACCAAGCCTCCAAAGAACACAAATTATTCGCGACTCAATTTAACGAAAGAGACATCGAAAATAAATCGGCCATGAACTTTGTCGTTGCGTATGTCTGCAAGATGTGACCGCTTTGGCTGAAGATAGCAGTGGGCAATGCGTTCTCTTTCTCTCACTTGCCGTGCGGGCTATTTGTCTGGGGAGCAACTATTGCGAAAAACCACCAGGAACAACATGTACTGAAAGTAATGTACTACGGATGTTTTTTTAGGAACCACTCCAGCAACCCCAATTAGTACTTGGCTTTCAATGGCCACATGACTTCCTTTATAAAGACTTTATAAAGACGAACATTATATTTGCATTTCAATTTACAAAACAAGATTACGTAAAACTGTACAGGCTCTTTGGGAAAAATGTCAACCTTCGCCTAATCTCTGTGGTGACTTACAAGCACCATGGACTATCTATGAAATGCATGTATCTCAAGTCAAGTACCATAGGCGCTAAGACGGTTCAGCGAACATGCGAATTTCGTTACACACATCAGAAAATTTGAGACTTCCACCACGGCAGTTTCACTGAGTTCTCATGTCAGTTCACGATGTACTAAACAAAATTTTTATTTCTGTATGGGCAGTATGTATAAACTGGCTGTTACGTATTATCGAATGTCCCAATGGACAGCTTGCAAAATAGTTACGGCGCATGCGCGAGCAAGTTTATTTTCCACCAGATAACCTCGACCACAGACTGGCACGCAAACAATTTTTTCCATTCACCGTTTTGTCGTACCCGCGTGCCTTCAGTAAAAGCACAGTGAGCCTGGAAAGCAGTCTGTGCACGAGAGTTTTTGGTTGGAAAACAACCTTGCAGGAAAGCCGCCTTGCAGATTTTTGCAAATGGTCAATTGCAATGCACTTCTCTTTGTGCATTTAGGTTTGGCGTTTCTGTATTCGCATTTGCTTGTTTGCATTTGTGCGAATTCGTTAATACCGCGTCTTTCACTCGAATTGCATTGTTTAACCTTATACGATTTTTTCATGTGCGTGTTTGGGTTTGGGAAGCAACATCCTAATGTGTTCGTTTTTTTCCCTAACTACATACCCACCAGAATAAAGAGGACTTCTACGTAACGTCAGCAGTGTGTTACGCGGAAGACAGGCAAATGAAGGCATACCAAACGCCGTTCCTCTACCATTGAGTTCTGGAATGCTCTCATGTTGTCGTCATGAATTCCTAACGCTCACTTAGTGTTCAACGTCATATCGGCATTTGCAGTATTTTCTGTGCAACACTTCACGAAGACGGCTGTTACGTTCTGCAAAGGAGGGAAGAGATATATTTTAGCGCAACGCGACGTCAGTGACTCTTAGTACAGTTTTCCCATTCTCCAAGTGAAATTGATTCGCCTCGCTAACGCAGCAGAAGTATTGCGCAATCCAGATGCTTTACTCGATTTTTTGTTTGTTCTTTTGGTTTGTTTATGACTCAAATCAGTGCTGCCTTTACGGAATGAACTTCCACGAAACGTCTACCTTGTCGCTGACGCTGTGACAAGATCTCCCTCTCTCGTCGTTTGCATGCATGTTCAAAAGATATTTACGGCAAGTACACGACATGAATTTGCTGAGTTCTTTTCAAAACGTAAAAATCGAAAGAACAAAATCGTGCCACGCGCTGTTGCGCCAAATCTGTGTGCGTGTGCTTACTGCTGACGACAGCCGAAACTGATTTCTCGAAGGACGGCTTCGGCACAATAAGTTTCCCATTTATTGCCAGTTTATTGCTAGTGAGTTTTCCATTTGTTCCTGAAGAACGTCAAACTCTTCGGTTTCATTCGCCAGGATGTCATCGAGCGACGGGAATTAGTTTTCGCTCGAACATGACGAGGCGTTTACTCGTCGCAAGTAAATTTGCTTTATTTGAAGAGAGACGGTTGCCTTGTTTGCCGCCGAGCATGGTGTGAATGGGCTAGATAGAAAGGTTGCAGCCAAACGAGACATACGATAAGTCTTTCATGTAGCATGAACGCTTTACACGCAATATTCTCGCCTGCCATGACGAGCCCACATGCGGTCACTGGGGTTCTTCACGAACCCTCGCCAGAGTTCAACAGGCGTACTGCTGGCCGAAACTTGCTACGTACGTCAAGCGCTATGTAAAAAGCTGCCGGGAATGTCAATGCAGCAAAGTTCCGCCCCTGAAGCCAGCAGACCTGCCGGAACCAATGACACCGCCTAGGGCACCGTTCGATCAAATAGGAATGGATTTACCGGGGCCATTTCCACTGTCATCTGCCGGTAATAAGTGGATAGTCGTAGCGACAGATTACTTAATTGGATACGCCGAAACAAAGGCCCTACAACGAGCTACAGCTTCTGATGTTGCCCAGTTTTTCATCGACCAGATTATTCTTCGCCATGGCGCCCCGTCTTGCGTGATCACTGATCGAGGAGCAGCCTTCACGGCTCAGCTCATTGACGATGTATTCCAGCTCAGCTACACGAGCCATTGCAAGACAACGGCGTATCACCCGCAGACTAACGGCTTGACGGAACGATTGAACAAAACCATCGCCGACATGATATCCATGTATGTGGACGTTCAGCACAAGGCGTGGGATCAGGTCCTGCCATACATAACATTCGCGTATAAGACTGCCAACCAGGATACGACACGATTCACACCGTTCCGTCTCGTCTACGGACGTGAGGTCCAGACCATGCTGGACGCTATGCTGCCACACGATTACGACGCTTTCCGTACACCTGACGGTCAGCAGCTTACCCAGTATGCCGAAGAAGCTCGGCAGTTGGCCCGCCTGCACATCACGCAACAACAAACTGCAGATGCACACCGCTATAATCTTCGCCATCGACAAGTCGAATACCACCCAGGAGATCAAGTTTGGGTATGGACTCCGGTTCGCCGCCAAGGGTTGTCCAAAAAGCTCCTGAGTCGCTACTTTGGACCCTACAAAGTGGTGCGTCGCGTGAGTGACGTGAACTATGAGGTTGTCCCAGATGGAACCATGTCACCCCAACGTCGAAGACACTACCCAGAGGTTGTTTACGTTATTCGACTCAAACCGTACTTCACGCGTTAGTGCGACTGTGCCGCGGCCTTATTACTTTTCTTTGTTCTTTTTTTTTCGATGTGGCCACAGTGTGCTGGTTTGGTCTTTTCTGCTTATGCATGTCCACTTGCACGAGCATCTGGGCGATGCTTTTTTTTCAGTGGGGGGAATAATGCCACCTGGTCATAAAGCTGCGGTGAGCACGAGCTCGCCTCCAGGAGAAACAAACGAAGAAGTCGTTTGGGGCAGCGCGTGCTCTCGCTCGGTCGTTTTTGGTTTTGTCATTGTCATATTGTGAGACCTGCGTCAGTCTCTCTGACCGCGTAATATTTCTTGTCCGAAGGCCTTCTTTTCGCGCGTGACAATATGGCATCACCCTAGAATGTGTAGCGCAAAGAATCAACGGGACACAAGAAAGATATTCCCCCCAACAGAGCGCAAAACTACGCATAGCGCTTTGTTTGTGTGTATTTTTCTTGTGTCCCGTTGATTCGCTGCGCTATACAATCTATAGTTTACATACAAAACATGTCAATCCGACCTAAGCAGCCGCCGAAACTGCAACAGACAAAATTCCAAGATCTCTTGCTCCCACGACTGCACAGATCTGTCGCATTGTATTGTATGATGCTATGGTGCTATGGTGTTATGGTGTTCTATGGTGCTAGCACCTAGCGACATTAGGTTTATCAAGGAGCACACCGGAATTCGCTCGGAGCCAATGAGATGTTGAGCGTGGGCTCGAAAGTTGAGAATAACCAATAAATAAAACTCATATAAAAAGGAAGTAACATTTCAAGTCAAGAGTTGTATAAGATACAAATGATATCTAAACCTAACTTTAGCAATGACTTGGGTAAATTAACTATGACGATTGATAATGAAAATTAATTGAAACAGTTCATTGAAGAACACAGTGCTTTCTTGATGGTGTGTGTCATGATACCATTAAGATGGCACATGCCTATTGTAGAACAGTCTTTTTTCATTCATCAGTACGCTGCTTGACACATTGAGCTGGATGACGGTGAACAAGGCGGTTCTAGTGGGTATGGAGTGAACACTGAATCTTTGCATGTCGACAACTAAAAGTGAACTAAAAGTCTACACAAGTCAACGAAACGTTCACCTTAACCTTTTTCGTTCTTTGGCTTAGGCATTGCCTGCGGAAATAAACCTTACTGCTAGCGTTGTCTGGTCTTGTCGTCTTCTGCCTTGCAGCACATTCATCAAACTATTTTATATGACGTGAGCTCAGCTCTATTATCCAGGCGACATCCGCAAGGTATCGAGTACACCCTAAATCGTAAATTTTTGTGAAGTAGGACAGCCCCCCACTACGCAATTATTCGTCTTTCTGCGGATAAGTGAGGTACCCGCTATACATCTGTACGGTATTATGTACAGTTTGTTGATACTGTATGTGGCTGATGACGATGAATAATTATGGCTGAGCACTGTGCAGTGCATGGGAAGAATTCAAACCACATATGTTGCTCTATTAGCATTGCATGATGACTAGTTCTTCTTTTACTCGTCTGCCACGGTGTATTGGATAGGTTAACGCAATTTCTTGCCCGACGTGAGTGGCGTCTAGAATTCGCATTAGGCAGTATCCTAATCGACGGTGAATTTTTTAGTATTGTCGTCAAGCGATTTTGCAGGCCCAGCACCATCACATACCTGAACTTGAGTGCGGCTTTATGGATTTCCCCTGGACATGTCCGTGCACATCCTTTGCTGCTGCATAGTAGAAGTAAAAATACAACGGAACGTTGATAATCAACATTGGCATAATAATCGGAGCATCTCCCTCCTCAATCACGACAGCGCAATGATTCTACGAAGCGCAACATAAATTATTCTTGCGATTTTGTAGCACTTTTCAAGCATGTGCACTCTATGTAAATTTTATCCGAGCGCTATTACATACTAGCTATAGTTCTCATAACTACGTTCTTATTTCATGGCGGGTTCACCATATGTTCTCTTAGCGAACGAATGAACAGCTACTGCAAAATTGAAGTACTGGTGTAAATGAGAAGTCCGCTTCATACGGTGACTAGGATTTAAAGGTATCATTTCGTATAGTAAACAAGCTAATGAAGGGCAGGGCTGTAGCTGCCAAATAAAAGAGAGTAAGAGAGAACGATTTTTGGTTTTCAAGTGTTTAGGTTCAATAATCCGATTTATATCTTGTGCTGAATACAATATCACGTTTCATAGAAGGCGCCAGGCTGCGCGTGGCAGTAAATCAATCTAATCATCATCAGCAGCATATCGTATGTCCCTTGCATGACGAAGGCCTTTCCCTGTGATCACCAACTTACCCTACCCTGTGCGAGCTGATTCATGTTAAAAAACCGCACGTGCGCATACGGACATAAGAGCAAAGTAATAATAATAATATCTGTGGTTTAACGTCCCAAAACCACGATATCATTATGAGAGACGCCGTAGTGGAGGGCTCCGGAAATTTTGACCATCTGGTGTTCTTTAACGTGCACTGACATCGCACAGTACACGGGCCTCTACCATTTCGCCTCCATCGAAATGCGACCGCCGCAGCCGGGATCGAACCCGCGACCTTCGGGTCAGCAGCCGAGCACCGTAGCCACTGTTCCACCGAGGCGGACCATAAGAGCAAAGTGAAGACACTTCTTGACTGACTTATCTCGGTTGACTTCTATCTTGTGTCCACGTTTCCACGCCCAGTCTTTTAACATGATTGCGTACAGGGTCCATCAAGAGTTCCCAAGCCGCTATCGCATCTTTTATTATAGCAGCGTGTCCTGGAAAACTTTGGCGGACCCTATATCAACTAGCTCAGCTCCCTGTTATTTTAAGCGAGCTGATTCTATTTTATTTCAGCGAACTTCTTTATTTCGTCAACCTACCTAACTAGCTGCCGTCCCTGGCTGCATTTCCCATCCCTTGCCATCTATTTCTTAGCCTTAACTGACAACCTGTTCTTTGCTCGAAAAATCACTGAAGTCTTCATAAAATTTTCCCCATCGATGTGTTCTCTAGACAATAATTGTAGTGGCAGTGAAGACGACGACCTGTGGTTTTTCTCAAACCTAATTGCTATTCCGGTTTTCTTGATAAAAAGAAAAGCACACAATTGGCGAGCGTGTTCTCATTCGACTTCCGGCACGTGTACCCGAACATGGACTTAACGAAAGGAACAACGTAAAAGCAACTCCAATCATTGAATAATGAGTCTAGCTAAATCACGGATAATGTTTCAAGAGTCACGCTGCCAAGCAGGCACGTGTCCCGTTAGTGACGGCAAGAGAGAGGTTTTAGTTGAGCGAGGATAAGAGATTTTCCTTGTAGGGTGGAGCCCTTGGTTCAGGGTCCCATGAGCTCGCGCCACTCCACGTGCCCTCTGGTTCAGCCGACGCTGATTCTGCGGCTCTGTGCTGGTCAGCGCAGTCGCCCAAGAGGCATGTGAGGGTCTAGAAATAGGGGGGTAGCCCGGTGGGTTTGGGCATTCCCAGGTTCAGACATAAACTGTGGGCTGCGCTACACAGTAGGGGCAGTATGAGAGATATTGTGTGGGGCGGAAAAGATGTATGAAAACGCAGGGGATGACTTAGTCTGAAGCTGCCGCCCCCAACAGCTTCCTCTCGGTTGAGTGATTTGTGCGGCGGCAAGTACATACCGCTTTGTGTGGTGGTAAGAAGTACATACCGTAGCGTTTCAGTGCAGCTTAATGGTTCTGTTGATTCGTCGTCTGGGTTGAACGTTTCTCCCGATGGCACCCCGTTTGTGAGCTCTCGAGCTACCACATTAGCGCGGTCATTGACATGGAGAGAGGCGTGTGCAGGTGTCCAGACGATACGCACCCTGTGTGACAATATGGGTTGTAATCATGTCTGGATACGGTGTGTGTAGGGTACCACCATTGCTTTGGCAGGTGGTTTGTGAATCAATAACCACGGTGATGAGTACCGGTATTCCTGAAGCGTGTATGATGGCAAGGGCGATAGCAGCCTCTTCTGCCGTGCCGTTGTCCGCAGTGTTAAGCGCAGCAGAAATCCATACAGAGTCGGTGTTGTCCACTGCGACCAGACAAGTGGCCCATTTCTGTGGGCCGTCGCCTGGGACTCGCATTAGAGCTTGAACTCTTCTCCGTCTCTGGCCTTTATGCCGGCATACTCCTGAGCTCTTTTTTTCCCTTTCCGTACACGCAGTTGTTTGATTAGGAGTTGGCTTTCAACACAGAAGCATCCGTTCCTACCTACCGAACGTGTTCCGCGCTGACTACCTGCCCTTCATGGAAGCACTGAGGTGAAATAATCCTGCACCTATAGGCGAATACCTTTTGAAACGGCTCAAGAAACTGCACAAACGGCTGAAGGAGATTACAGTCTGCGGCGACGAAATGATAATGACCGTAGTTTTCAGCCTTCGTTGGGGCCGGATATTAGGCCACATTCTCTCTACCGACGAATACAAAAGGCCGTCCCTGAAAGCGCTTTCATCAATCCCTGCCCACGCATTTTCGCCGCAACTATGTCATCAATACAATCCTTCACATCACCCACTACGCCTTTTTTAACTGGGCGATGAAAATGCACACTACGGTTTTTGCTAAGTTTTATCAGCGTAGAACTTTCGCAAGCTTGTGTTTGTGAGAAGACTTGCTAAGTCTTTCAACGGCTTAATTTCCTCCCGCATCGTCTCTGTGTCAGTAGACGGGCCACTGATGAGACTGCGCTTTTGCGGAGGAATCCCTGCTCACGTAATTTTCTTTGCATTCCCGTTTGAACGCGTCTTTATTGTTCTCAGAGTACAATGAAAATGGCTGATTACTAACGCACATTCCTCCATCACCCAGCTTGATAATAAATTCGAAGCATTTCTTTGCGTAAGTTTCAAAACGCATATTAAGGACGTGCGTGCAAAAACCAGTGATCTGGTTTTATGAGGCACTCTTTAGCGTGGACTCTGGTATAATATTGGCCATCTAGGGTTGCTTAATGTTCACTGACCGTTCCCTCTTTCATGCGTGTGTGCGCATGCGTGTCTCGGTTTTCGTGAATATATACACGTGTTACACGATCAAGGGGACCCTAAATGGAGGAATAAAAATGCGAGAATAACTATTCAACCTAATTATGTCAGACGTTCGTCTTACAATGGTACTGCCGCTAAACTTGCATTACGCGTATTCCAAAGAATCAGTTCGCGAAATGCTACCAATTCCAATGGTAATCTATGTCTGACACATTTTCGACAGATTCACCCCAAAGTGTGTGGCAAAATACATCATTTTTTTTTTGCCGTTCAATATGCAGGGGCGCTCCTCTTGAACAAGTAAGCTCAGCAGCACGACATTCTGATCGCAAGTTTGACGGCGCAAATGTCAAAAGTGCTACCACTCACCATTTCTTCCAGATAATTACGTCATACAAAGTTATCTGCTGTAATTAGAGAATCATACTGTATGGCGAACCTTAATTGTAAAGCTTGTTTAATATGCAAATTACATATTTTCGTTCTGAACTAACATCCGGCACTTTTCGGTTATTCAGGTCAATGATAACGACTTTTTTTTTTAAGAGGCCAACCTTTAAACCTTATGCGAAGTAAATGATATTTGTCTTCATAACAAAATATCGAAAAGTTTTCGAAACATTTTTTTTGTGCGTAAATGGCGCGAGCGTTCAAGCTTTGGTAATGATTGTTTACATATGTTGTCCTCATAATAACGTGCACCCTCTCTTGATACATACGACAACGACTAAAACGAAAAAAAAAAAACAGTGCCCAAGAAAAACGGCTTTATTCATCCTCATTTGAATGCGAGGCGAAACAGTCCCACGCTCAATATCGTCGTTGCATTTCCATCCTCAGCGTGCAGCGTCTAGCGTCGCAGAATCTATTTCCCCCCGTGGTTCGTGTTCAACGTCGAAGAGAAAGCTGCGCATAGAAATCGCGTCGGGGCAACGCCAACAAGAGAAGAAATGACGAAATGTTTCAACGACGTCTTTTATGACTATACCAGGCGGCCATAGACTCCCGCAAACGGACCGCGGTGCGACGCAGCACGAGCATGTTGTCCAAGCTTCCAGATGCCTCACGTAAAACGTGCTTGCGAGGTCCACGAAAAACAGCCCATCTGCGTCTCGACAAATCTCATGGGCTGAAACGAGGGAGACTAGACTACAGCCGTGGTATGCCAAGAGCGCTTCTGGTAACAGAAAGCACGTATGACTTGAGAATTGCGCAAGAAACGCAGGCACGCGTTCTACATAAAACCTCTTACGGTGAGTAGCTGAGCTTGCAACTATCAGTGCATGTGCAATATTTGAGTCCCGACATCCCTGAGTCGAAATGTGAATGACTGCCGTATCTTTTCGCTGTCGCCAGATCAACTGAGTATGCGTGTGCCATCGAATGTTTACTTCTACACGTCACCACGGGGTCATCACCCCAGAGCCTCTTATCCTCACGGGTATGTTGCCAGGGGAAATCAAATTGTCTCGGGGTAAGAGCTCCAGCCACCAACCTGGAGAACTTCAATATTATCGATTTCGGAAGACATACGGCGCACCTTTAGTGCCTCGGTTTATGCACCGCATTGCTCGCACCGAACCACTCTTCTTTTGAAAGGACTTACGATGTCACTCGCTCCGCAACGTGGATGTAAAAATATCCGTTCACAACGTTGGAAACGCCACGCAGTATTACTCATATCTTACCGCCAGCCTCAGAGGCTTGCTCATCGATAAACAAGTGTACAAAGCTTGTTCAGATCGTCTCCGTGTTGTGCTGAAGCTTATTGCGCAGCGCGTGCATAGCAGTCACATCGTACGCGCAGTATGAGTATAGGCCGCGTGTTGTTTTTGTGGTGTGAGAACAAAATTGTACTCCTTAAGTTAAAAGGGGAATCACAATCTCAGTCTTTTCCCTCCAGGAATGTTGTCAATATAAATTACAAATAATAATAATAATAATAATAATAATAATACGCGGGGTTTTACGTCCCAAAACCACGGTCTGCTTATGAGAGACACCATAGTGGAGGGCTCCGGAAATTCTGACCGTCTGGTGTTCTTTAACGTGCGCCGAGACATCGCACATTACACGGTCCTCTGACATTCCACCTCCACCGAAATGCGACCGCCGTGGCGGGGATTTCGGTGGGGGGCGAAATGGTAGGGGCCCGTGTAAATTACCGAGACCTCGTTGTTTGGTACACCGAGTGTCCGTGAACGCGAAGGCCATTTCATGCAGACGTCTCTGAGCAACGCCTTTAACGCTGCCGTTTATTCCGTGAAACACGGGTGCTGACACGTACCGGAGACCACAGAACGGTGTAAGCCCTTCTCACACCCAATGGCCGCACGCGCTTTCTGACAGGGTTGCTTGTGTCCTGGCACCTGTAGATATAATTACCATCTTTCAGACACTTCTGATACCAAAGAACGTAGAAAAGAAAAATGGGCCCTTTTTTTTTTTTCTTTTTTTTTTTTGGCAGCTGTCTGGAATTACAAAGAACTGGAGAATGTCGGGCAGTGGAAAATGAAGGTAAAAAAGGCTAAAGAGTCACTGGTATGGAATATGAAACCCGCGTAATTTGTGCGATAACAAAATAGACCTATATAAGAATGTAAGCAAGGCTTTTAGAGAGAATAAATAAGTTAGAAGGTCAAGCATCGCTAAAAGACAAGAATGGCGAGTGAATCAATGCAAAAAAAAAATATTTAGTGCGCAACCGAAACTTGCGTCTTCGTCGTTTGCAAATGCAATAAAAGCTTAACTGAATCGTTCTGGAGCGACGTGAGAGCACTTGCATCATGATATAGTTTGTGGGCGCTGATAAAGAAAAAAAAAAGAAACGGGAAAGTCTTCTAGGAGACGACACGCTGCGTTGAATAAGGAACGTTATTACAAGCAAGCTTGATGCATAAAAAAGATAAGGTTCAGATGCACGTGCACAGAGCAGCAGAGACTTCTGAAAACGCTAAGCTTAATATGGAGAAGTTCTACCGAGAGACTGCGGCAAATGCCCCTAGCAACACGTCTAGTGAAATCCGAATAATGCGAAATAAAATAGGTGAGCTCAAGATCAAGACATGTACAAGGAACCAGCGTCACAAAAAAAAAAAAAGGCAGAAAAACGAAAACAAAAAAAAATATTACACGTGCCGCATTAAGGTTATCTATAGAGGCAAAGGGAATAATGAATAATGCGAACGTTGGACAGGTTAGTCGCATTAGCTTCGGAGATGTACAGTTCTTTGTAGTTACATTTAATGAGGTAGTGTACTTACGTACCTACCTAATTAGTCTACTCGACATGCCTCACTTTAAGTTTCTTGCAAAGTGACTCGGTAAAACTTAGATGTTTTCGCAATGTTTCGTTCTCGCTGTACTGTGAGTACACTTACAGGTAAATTGCTCGTAGTGCTTACAGTACGCACGAGTTGCAAGAAGCTGTCTTTCCGGCGTTCAAATTCTCAGTGGAAGGTTATTTAAGTCGGCTGCTTGGCGATGTGCTAAGACATAACTAGTTAGCGCAAAAAAACAACAGACAAGGTAGAGACGACAGACAGGACGGAGCGCTCCGTCCTGTCTGTCGTCTCTACCTTGTCTGGTTTTTTTTTGCGTTTAACTAGTTATGTCTGCAGTTAATACGCACCAACTAGCCCAACTCACGTCTCTAAAGATGTGCTAAGCTTCACTCTGGCGTACCTCTTTTCTATCGAGCGCTAACAGCGGATAGGGTCTGCCGCGAAAAAATTATTGTGATTATCGGCGTCCCCTTCGAAGTGGCGCGACCCCAAAGTAGCCATCCAGCCTCGGTGTTATCACCAATATTTCCGAAAAAAAATTGGCTACAACAAAATATTGGGTAAGCTTTAACACTTGTAAACCCAGGTTATTGCGAGCGAAAGTTCTGCTTCGCTTGCCTTTGCAAATAGTGTCCATGCAGTGTTTCATTACGCCTTGCCACGTGCTACCACAGTGACGAGGCTCCTAGTGAGCACACATGTGACGTCCCTTTTCAGGGGATCACGTGACGTCACGTCACAACTGCCAGACTTGCGCTCCCACTGCTCAAGGTCACGACGACGCGATGAATGACCTTCAGAGGCATGGAAAATACACGCATGACACACTACACTCTAAGCCGAAATCCGGCAAATTTGGACTAACTGCAGTCATTAAACCAACGGATAAACGGTTCGTCCAACAGGGAGTAAATGCGTGACAGTGCGTGTCGTGCGCAAACGTCCGGCAGTGAAGGGACCAACGGGGAGAGTAACTGCGCGCCGATCGCCTGCTGCCGCGCTGCACTGCTCGGCCCTGTCGGCTAGCAGGAAGACGAGTTATATCGGTTGTACGCCAGAGTGAAAGCGAAGCACTATTCAACGAATCGAAGCTTTTATAAGAGGCAAGTTCAACTCGTGCCGGCGCACACTGCGAGCGGATGAGTTCCGGCACGTTTCTTCCCTATTGAGCTGCCGGCACTGCCGGGCCCAAACAAGTGCAAGCCTCCGAGCCCGGACACCGCGGATAATAAGTTTCAATGTGCCGAATTAGGAAGAACTACGAAGAACACCGACAGCGCTAAGAAAAGTAAGCTGTTCGTCAGCGGTCGTGTTCCCGCCGAGTCACTTGCCACAACTTTGAAGCGATATACGAAGTAGGCTTCGCACGTCATCGGCACCTAGCCGGCTGGCCGGGCCGGCGGCCGGTGTGAGTGCGTTGCGGCACAGGTGGAAGAAACGTCGCACAGAATTTGTTTCGCGCAAAATAGTGTCTTCTGGATTAAAGTACAGTTCAAACTCTGTCTTTCTCTCCATGCGACAATCATCGTCAAACATTTAACATGAAGTCGTGTGCCGATACAAATCATCGTGCGGCCGGTGGTGTGCACAGTAAACAACCGTGCTTGCGAGCGGTCTCGTCGTTGTAATTATACATGTATATATATATATACATCACTGCGTAATACGCCGCGGACAGTGAACACCCACCTATTTTTCCTTTGTGTCTAAAATAACGACGACGAAAATTGCTCAGGAAACGCATGTTGCGATCGCCGGGGGTCGTAAGTACAGCCGTGCTCCTCGTAAGCCTAGTGACGTTATCGGCAAGTAGACGACAGCGGCATCGACGGGCGCCTCACTGCTTCGCCGGCATTCCTGCATAAGCGCCGCTGCTATGTTTGTGTGTGTGGAGTTGAGCACCAGCACTGCTAACGCTGGTTCTGCCGACGCGATCGAGTGCCAGCTGATAATTCGAATTCACTGACTGAAGGGGTGTTCGAGATAACGCGGATTCAGATTAAAAGATCGCCGTGCTTAGGTGCTACGAATAAGCCCACGTAAGTTTAGACGTACTGCGCTGTCAATGTTTATTGTTTTATTACGCCGAACAGACGTCTCCCACCGGCACTACATGGGAGGTCAAAACACTGTGCCTATATATATCCGATGGCTGGTTTTCGGCTGTGTATCGCTAAAGAAAAAAAAAATCGCGGGCGGGCGGTGTTTGCGGTGTTTCACTTTGAGATGTCATTGTGTGTGTGTGTGTATATATATATGTTTGTGCGCTTGTCCCAATAACTACGGTCTCCAATGCTGATTAAGTTGGAATTACCATGAACTATACCTACTAGTGCAAGGGCGCCATTTTTTTTTTCGATTCGTCCAGACGGTTCAACTGTTAGTCCCCCCTGGAGCATTCTACGAGGACCAACATTTAAACCAAGTGGAGTAAATGCTAGGGGGGTAACAGTTGAACCACTGTAGTTACTCCCGCAGTTGGTCCAAAAATGGTTCAAAATCTGTGGCAGCCCAGTTAGTCCCCTAAAGGACCAATGTCATACCCCCCTTTTGGTCCTTTTCGGCTTAGAGTGTAGCACGAAATGAACTGAAGCTAAATGGATCGCATTCGAACGCGTAAACAATACCTGTTTTCGGTGCTGTTATTTTGTTTCCTTGACTGCTTTTTTCAGCGCACGATAGCCAGCCGGTGCTTTGCAGAACGGACTGTTGGGCGAGTTGGTATTCTATTATCAAGAAGACGGAGCGAAAACTGCGTGCGTGCTAATGTCCCTACCTTTCCCTCGCATACGCACGTAAGGTATTGCTTTGCTAAGCCCGATGGCACGGGTTCTATTCGCAGCCACGGTGGACGCATTTGAACGGCAGTGAAATGCAAGGAACGTCCGTGTTCTTTTATTTAGGCGCAGGCGAAAAGACCCCACATAATCAAACTTATTTCGCAACCCCTCACTATGGCATGCCTCATGATGATATTGTTCTTTTTCCACGCAAAACACCACTAATTATTGTTTCTAATATATTCTTTTCTCCGCTTATCACGCTTCCCAACTTTGTTAACCAGCATCAAAATAAATACACTTTCAAGTTACTTTGGCAGCACTATCAATTAAGAGGCCTTTTTGAAGGCTTCGCCTTGTACCACTATATGGACAACTACTGCATGAAACCCCTAAATGAAGGCGGGTATATCGTCACGTGGTCGTGACGTTCACGAAGGCAGCAGTCGTTGTGTTCAAGGCAAAATTTTTTATTTGGGAGAACCCTGTGGCTGGGGAACGAAAAGTCGAACTACAGCAGTACACACGGCACACCGATAGCGGCGAACAGAGTGTCGGCCGTCGATAAACTGATCAGCGGCAAAGCGCATCGGCGCATATACGCGTGGCATCGAACATACCGAGCGTTATCGCTGGTGGCTGCGTTTGTTCGAGAATAAACTCAGCTGTTCGCTTTTGCGCGCTCAATCCTAACAGATGATCCTAATATAATCTGGATTGCTCCCAGACATTCTGGCGCGGTTTGCGCGAGTTAGTACCTACACGCGCAATGGGCTGGTAACGTAAAACGTATAAAGAAAGGGGAGTGTGTGTGGCGTTGCCCCTCTCTGAAAAGGCATCGTCCCGATGCCTTAACAGAAGGTGGAAGAAAAATAATAAAGCAAGAAAGTACAATAGTAAAGCAAAAAGTACAGCCGCGGCCACGTCTGTGTAGAGCACGCGACCAGCCGGTTTTTGCACTGCGGGGCGACACCTTGAGGCAGTGTCGGCTCCTGACATGGTCAGCCTGACTACTAGGCCGCGTATGCTCCTGACACACCACATCAGAGCCCGAAACTTCCTCAAGGTGTCGCCCCGCAGAGCAAAAACCGGCTGCTCGCGTGCTCTACACAGACGTGGCCGCGGCTGTACAGCCCTCGGGTTCGCTTACGCGCTTAAAACGGCTTGACGGCTTGAGGCGCATGACATGAACGACTTCAGGTCGCGCACGGCGCCGTTGAGAAAACCTTAATGCCGTTCGGGAAAACCTCGTAGTCTAGAGCTCCGACACGTCCAATCACCCTGTATGGCCCAAAGTATCGCCGAAGAAATTTCTCGCTAAGTCCCCGTCGGCATATATGCATCCAGACCCATACACGGTAACCGGGATGGTATTCCATGTGGCGTCGTCCAAGATTGCAGCGACGGCGTCCGGTCTTCTGCTGACACTGGATGCGCAAACGGGTCAGTTGTCGGGTTTCTTCGGTGCGCTGAAGGTACACGGCGACGTCGGTGTTTAGGACGTCGAGTGTGTGTGACAATATGAACTCATCGCATTCGTCTGGGCCTGACGGTAGCTCTGTTCCTGTTGGCTGTGTCTTGTTGATAGCGGGAAGCTATTAGGCAACTACAGCGAAATGTGGGAAATTGCAAGCCTTAAATGGAGGATGAATTCAAACCTTGCAGTTTTCTTTAGGGGCTAAATGAATTTTTTTAACCCTTTGTTTTTGGTTTGTGCAGATCAGCTACGTAAATCGCTCACAAGGTTCCTTCACTACCTGGCAAGATGTAAGACAGCGGTTATTTTATATAATCATCTAAAAAAATTGGGGGGACCCTTAATCTTCGCCTTTAAGAGTTGAACGCGATAGCGATATCCTGTCCCGAGTGCCTACTTCAACCACTTAGTTCATACTTGCTATGCACCCACTACGTGGTGTTAAGGGAATATGCGCAGTAATGTGTGTACCGTTTGTAATGGGTGGCCGGCTTTAAACTACGAAATCGTTATGATAGTTACATATTCTACGCCCGATGACAATGCACGCTTGTACCACGCAATATTTCTGGTATATTACATGTTATATTGCGACGCCTATATAAAGGACGCTTGCATTTGCGAAGCATGAAAGTTATTTTCACTGCATTTCCAAGCAGAGGAAGTTATTTTTACTGTATTTCCAAGCAGACGCGTGGATGTGTGGTAGAACACCTGCTTGCCACGCAGATGGCCCGTGTTCGATCCTCACTTGGACCCGGAAATCTTTATTATTTATTTTATTTGCATCTTTCTCGATTTTTCGGTCACGGACAAGATGATGATTTTTCGATCACGGACAAGATGATGATTTTTCGCTCGCAACCAACGACGCCGACGCCGGAATTTCGGCAAAACGAGCTTTTTAACGCTCTCGCGTTAAAATGGGGCTCCGCGACGATTAACGCATGCTAAAATATTGAATTGTAGCTTTTAAAGCGTGCTCTGAAAGCAAATATTAGGAGATTCCTTTTATGATTTTTTGTCAGTATAAAAGGCCTGCTTGTAGTTCGTTCATGTTTGAAAAAAGCGGGAAAAAAAGGCGTGCTTGTAGTTCATTTTTTACGCTGACCGAAGAACACGCCTGCCACATCGTTTATATTTCGCTAAAAAAATGAGGTACGATGAGCGTACCGAACAATTAAAGTTTCAACTATGCAGTTCACTAGGTCACTTTATTGGACATCGCTTATTCAAGCACACCGCATACCGCCGTAGTACTTTCCTGCGCTATGTTTCCCGCGGTCCTAAAATATTATATATAGCAAACGGCTCAAATTCATCTAAAGAGGGCGTACGGAAGGGCAGCGCGCAATTAATGCGCGTGGAAACGTTTATGTGCGGAAATATTATTTCTCGGCCTTAATTATAAGTGCCCCGAATCATTATTTAATCCTCGCTTTCAAGCTTTTTCACGGCTGTTCTGCGAGGTTCATTAGTGAAATTACTATGTACAATATTGTTGTTAATTAAACTTAGTGCCGAATACTTTGAGGAAGGTGTGGGGAGGGGCCAGGGCTGCCTTTGTAAGGGTCTTGTTAAATCCTGTTTACTACTGTATACGAAAACAACGTTTAACGATTGGAAATTGCGTACATGCTGGCAGCGTCTTAAGCTGTGTAGTTGTTTAGTAGGCGAAATTTTTTAAAACTCCTTCATTGAAAAGCAGATCGTTAGGTGCAAGGTCACGCCTTTATGTCCACATTTTTTAGTTCCTTCTGTGCGTGCCGCCTTAACAGTTAAGTATGCACTAAATCGACGATTATAATAATATCACTTGACTGAGTTTAACAAGGGAACGAGCCCTTAATATCAATTAATCAACTAAAGAAGCAGGATAGTGAAAATAAGTACAAAAACACGGCAACAGGGTGCGTTTTTTTTTTTTTGTTCTCTTATCATGTGTCGGTGTTTGCACGCAGGATTACATTCTTTTGTAGTGAAGAGTTTATCTAGCGGTTGCGAACTATGCTTTGCCAGTTCGTTTCGGGTTGTTTCAGTTTCAAGACCATGTGGACAGTCCGGTTAACATGCCCACAATGATTACCCTAGCTGCATGTAATGCTCATTGTAGAATTTAGCGCAAAAAACAGGGGCAAAGAAAGAACCACACGAACACAGCGTTAACTATCGACTGAGTTTTATTGAAGAACATTCACATATATAGTAGTGCAAATAGTCACATGGTTAGAAGTTAAACGGAAAAAACAAGATTAGATTTAGTGCCCGGCGTTCAAGAAATCTATTTCAGTGGGATGTAGCGTGATAGAGGGCCTTGCTACGCTGCATACCACTGAAATAGATTTCTTGAACGCCAGCCACTAAATGTAATCTTGTTTGTTCCCGTTTGAATTCTGACCGTGTGACTATTTGCAATACTATATATGTGAATGTTCTTCAATAAAACTCAGTTGATAGTTAACGCTGTGTTCGTGTGGTTCTTTCTTTGTCCCTGTTTCTTGCGCTAAATTCTACTATGATGCTTAACCAACTCGCCCAACAAACCACTCTTCTGATGTAATACTCGCGCGCCACCCATGCCGCTGAAAACGACGTCTATTCATGAGGACAGAAATGCGATGCCTTTCACTGCGCTTTATATAGGGACGTATATAGTAATGTGGTTATTAATAAACAGCGCACAATGAAGACAGTGACAATGGCAAGGCAAGACGTAACACGCACTGTTGAATCGTAGGTTTCATTAAAGTCACGCCTGTATTTTGTACCCGTCTGATTTCAGCAATCTCACAAAGCAACCATAAAATTTAAAAAAGGAATACGAAAAAACGCCCCGTCAAAGCATAAAAAAAAATCAGGGCCCTTCCAATACTACGAATGTGGAAGCCAGCGAGCTAGCAGCTGCAGCTGCACTTCAAACCTGAAAAAAAAAGCGCAAAGACAGGACGAAGGAAGGGTGACATGAGGAACGGGCGCTGACTGCCAACTGAAATTTTTATTGCCGAAACCAAGAATATAGAGGCACACGAAAGAGTCAAAAACTATTAGGTTAGAATTTTTACTCATGCGCGTGACATCGAATAGCTGATTTCTTTTACAAACAAATCGAGCGACGGAACGATTACGCATCGATCGCCCCTTTGATGGATGGCAAAGGCCTCGAATATCTCCAGCGTGCGCCTTTGACGATAGCGTTTTAGGATGGTGACGTCAGACAGACTGGGGGTGCACCCATGCCTGGCACAATGAGTGGCTAGATTACTTCCGATGCCAGTCTTTAATGGCTTGGCATGTTCGCGAAGCCTCTCATTGATGCACCGCCCAGTCTGTCCCACGTACACACTGCCGCACGATCCCGGAATTTCATACACGACGCATGTCGCGCACTCGATGAATGGCTTGTTGGATCGTCTTGTTGGATTCATTTGGTTCTTCGTAACAAAGAAAAGAGCACCTAGAAATAAATTCCCGTTTCGTTCAATTGACGTTTTATTTTTATGGGCTGCCGCCTGCTTGCACGGTAGCGAAGTGCCCACTACGCACTAATTCATTATTTTGGAAATTAGTGGAGTACCCACTACGCCTCCGTATGGCAATATGGCCGCCTTCGCAGCTGCATACTCGGCCTGCGACACCAAACATGAACGCCTTCCTGCCGTTAATAAGGTCATGCAAAATCAGTTACCTCCCCTTCCCCAATTCGTGTCATTGGATGCTGAAGATGCCACTTGCCCTGTGAATTTGTCAAGTGGCAATAAGGGTTTTTTTCAGTCATGAATTCACACAGACTTTAGAGCATTTTAGCAAAATGTAGAGTACCGACGGACTGAAACACGACATCGTTTTTTTAAGTATAATGACTGCATGGAGCCATTGATCGTAATAAATATGTCATGTCGCAGCAAATATGACCACTAAAGATAATGTTGCACCTGATGTAAGTGTCTGAGTCAAAATTATGCCGATACGACATGAACTTCAGACGCTGGAAACGAACATACGCACGTTACATAGCCCTGAATTTTCGCTCATTGAGTCGTGAGTGCTCTACACCGAAGAAAAAAAAAGCACGTTTAGCGGAAGAACAAATTTCAGCTCTACCACGTCAATCACCAAATTCATTCCAAGGACCCGCGCATGCCTAAATGAGCTCGCCTCCCCGCGTTTGATCGGCTGTGCTTTAGAACACCGCCTATAAAACAATTAAAAGTTCAGAGCGCACGAAGCTAATCCTATTTTCAAGTCACGCGTGCTTCTCTAATTACGTGTGCTAACAAGAAAACAATAAGGGAAGTACGCACTCTCTTCTTACTTCCGGGCAACGAATACGCATTGAACCTGAGCCTTGAGTGGAATTTAGCTGTTTAGTATACGCGAGAACGGTACGCATTTGAAGATATTTAGCGTTTACGGCTTTGGATATCTCCACCAAAAATAGAAAGGCCGAAAAATAAAGGAAGGCAGTGCGCAAACAATAAATGAAAAAAGAAAATTATCGAGCGGTTCGACTCGGCCGTCCACTCAGCTGCCACTTGGAGGCTTTGAAGCGAGCCGGAGTCAGCGCCAATCTTCCGCGTCTTCCCAAAGACGTCGAAGTGGTCGGACGGCTCCTAATTGGCTGCCGTCGCGCCGTTTCACTCGTTTCTGCGGTTTCTGCTGCTCCATTTGTGCATTCGGAAAGTTGGACGTGACACCCCTGAGTCCTGTCCATTTTGTCTCGCTTCCTTTTTTTTTCGTTTTCTCGTCTGACCTTTACGCGCGGACTTCGCTGCAGCATTTGGCTCTGTAGTTACCACAAAGACGAAACGTGAACTACTTTCCCCGCTGACATTACAAGGTTCTTCAGCTCGAGGTGTCATTACTGATAAAATACGTTTCCGTCTGACTTGACTGCGTAACCATTCGACAAAAAAATCACAGCATATCCGCGGAGTGAATGATGATGCGTGGGCGAAGCTCCGGAGGTACATCATCAAAGACGTGATGGTGGTTGGTTGCATGTGGTCAAACGATATGCATGTGAGACCATATCACAATCCCATGTGTTGTATGGCATCGCGATCGTCATCGTCATCATCAGCAGGTGGCTACTACATAGTGGGTACATTCCATGTCCCCACTATAATGACGCTGCCCTTATGGCAGCGTCATCCCCATGTGTTGTATGGCATCGCGATCGTCATCGTCATCAGCAGGCGGCTACTACATAGTGGGTACATTCTATGTCCCCACTATGATGACGCTGCCCTTATGGCAGCGTCATCCCCATATGTTGTATGGCATCACGATCGTCATCGTCATCAGCAGGTGGCTACTAAATACAAGGGACGCACGACCGACAGGCTAAGGAGGTTCGCCCCTAAAAAAAAGAAAAAAAGAAAACGAAGGGCGTGGTGTTACGGTAACATTTTAATGTCGTAGCTGAAACAGGACCACACTGGGTTAGCTTGTTTAATGTTACGTTAAGAGTCTGCGTGGCAAGCGTTTCACCAGTCAGTACTTTTTCGTTTCGGGATCTCTCATAAGTCGTTTTTATCATCAGTGATGATGATATAACCAACTTGCGGGGCAGCCCAAGTTCATCCTAACATTTGGTGATACTCTAACAAACACAAATTTAGATTTTGGTGCAGCCGGCGTGCGGCGTACAAAAAAAAAAATAAAAATAAAAAAAAGACCTGCGGGAAAAAAGTCACGTGGTCCGCTATGCATTTCTAAGAAGACCTGAAAGCCAAAGCCATATTCTTGCTATTTTTCTCACGTGGTTTTGCACTTCCAGCGGGGTCGCAGATGTCGGAAGTTTCCTGTTTCTCACGTGGTTTAACAGCCCCTACGGCACTGGCGTACCTTTCGCCATGCGATAGTGTTACGCGATGGCGTCATCACGTGATGTCATGTTGTGCCACGCGATGGTAACGCCACTAAATCTGTCGGCCTCTGACGTCAGGATGACGTCATTAGATGCTTTTTTTTTTGCCGCTTGCGTGTTCACGCGACGCTTTCGATGCCGAAGGTCACTTTTCGCTTTTAATGGGGCATCATCACGTCATGTCGAATTTGACTTAATCAACAAAAGCAACAAGATATGGTATCACAATTATGTAAGCTTCTATGCCCTTGGCCAAGGCGGCGTGTACGAGGGTCACGCGTTGTGCTAGCTGTTAAAATTTTTCTCAGTAAAGCTTTCGCTCTCACTTTCCTCCGTCTAACATTGTGTTCCACGTGCATGTTTTTAGGGAAGAGGATGGTTCTGATTGCGCCTCTAATTTCCGCGCTCAACTCTACCACGGCCTCCTTCGGTCTGAAAAGACCGGAGCTCAGGACTCTTATGAAAGAAGCTTATTGAATGAATGAAATATGTAAGGTCTCTGAATGAAATACCCCAAATACATTGGTGCATAAAAAAATCCGTAAACAGGGCTTGTGTGCTCGAGCCGACGTTTCGACAAGTGGACTTGTCTTCTTCAAGGCTAGAACTGTGCATAAACATCACTCAAAATTATGCCTACATTTTGGGATGACTGCTTTTGCCGAACAGGCACTGTGGAGAACCAGTTTTAGCATGTTGAAAAATCGACCCCTTCAGCGTGAGCAAAAAGCACAAAAAAAAAAATGGGCAGATTCCATGTACCATAGGAAGCGATGTTATGCGAAGCATGCGGAGGGATAGTGATTCAGGTGTCATTTTTTTTATTGCGAGATACGTTTCGAAATGACGCTAAAGATATCTACAAATATTTTACGCACAGACACATGTTGAACTGTCGCATGTTACATATATAACCAGTTGTTTACAGTTGCACTGTAATTGCAAAGAACAGAAGTGAAACAACACACCTAATCATTGAAGCTCACAAGATCTCACGTCTCAAAGAAAAATGCATCAGCATGCCATCCATCTCTTTATCAGTTAAAAAAATTTCATATCTCACTGGCACGACACATGTGTCTTATCGTTTTGTCCTTGGTCTGCTTCGTAATACGCAACGAGTGTTAGACGTTGGTATAAATAAGGCCACATATCTCAACAAGAACGGTTGTTAGTTTGCGCTTCGCCTGTCCATTTGCCCTTGTTTTTTGAGCGCAACAGTACACATCAAGATGAGTCACCAACAAGCCCAAACTGAAAACCTCCTGAGATTGTCGGGTACTTTTCCCAAACAAATGCAGCTTTTCATTTTCATTCAGGTGGTTTTCTTCCAGCAACACACAAGCGAAACTTTTGCGCCTACACAGAACAATGCGTTCGCTCGCACGAATGCAACTTTCTCCTATCTGTCCTGTAATCTTTTTTTTTCGGAATAAACGATAACAACAACAACAACGCTGCTACAATCACAGTGCGCAGCCAACTTTCCATTGGCAGCCATTTTGTGCGTGAGCCAATAAAGTGCCTCTCGAATGAGTGACATTTATTGGAAACGTACAACGCGCCCAACAGACGTTGACGAATGGATAGCCGACAGAGACTGAGCAGTTTCAAACGTGAGCTTGATACAGAAGACGCCGAAAATTCCACACTCGAGAAGTAATTTGCGCTCTCCTATTTCGCTCAATTCGGCACAAAGCCTTTTTGTACTTGGCAGCATCGCCGAATAATTCACACATATTGCTACGGACCAGTGTCGATGAGAGGAAACAAAAGTCATACGGCCCTTTGTGTATTTGCCTACGACATGAAGGTCCAAAGCCATCTACTTATTGTTCTTCTCTACCGAATGTGCTGACACCCCCCCTCCCAGCCCCTGAAGCCTTTCTGCACCCAACATGGTTTCACACAGCCTCCAGTGTATAGGAGGCATTGGAACCATTCTGCCCATCACCTGGTTTTCCACTGCCTCAGTGATAAGGCCACCTTTCAACGAGCGACAATGTCTTGTGACGACGCCACCACGTCACATGACGTTATATGATGTCCCAGTGACGTCACTAATTTCGGCGATGTATTACGTCATGAGGGTTTCATATGGAGACATCATCACATGATTTTCTTGTTTTTTGCGTTGCTCGTGTTGCAACCGCCGCTGCTGATGCTCTATTTGTGAGGGTATATTTAGTACGTAGTGACATCTCATTTTCGCGATCAGGTATGTAAGGTTCTCGCCTTTAAAAAAAGACTTCTGAAATTGATTCATTCGGTTCATATGTCTACAAGCTTTCCTTTTTATACACACCGCAGGGGGAAGTAAGGAAAGAGTACATTTCGAAGAAGCGGCTACCAGAATCAGCACCGCCCTTTCGTTTTCTAGTAACCGAAAAAAGGTTATGGATCTACCTGGTTCTTTTATGTCACTTCTCAGTACTTATTTTACTGCGTATAAAAGTTCCTTCCAATAGTCTCAACAGCTATGCTTGCACCAGTTTCTCTAAGCTCGAAGCGATGGAGATCCCCATCTAATAGACTAATAACAGTGTACCCATAATAACAATATAACAGATAGAAGAATAGTGTATCCACCGTGAGAGCCCAAGTTGTTTCACCCCACCGAGAGCATCATCTAAAGGTGACGTACTTTTTTCGAAGAAACTACGATGTAGTTGCAACGCCGGAAGTGGGGAAGCGGGCAGTTCACTCACTGCCGTTCCAACTTCACCGAACCCCAGAGGAGATAAACCGAGCGCTTTTGTTCCTGCGTTGATTTGTTCGCAGCAGTTGACGCTTTTCTTGCTGGCGTTGTACGAGGGAAACTGTCGTTCAGTGGACGTGTGGTTCACTAGTCGAGCCAGTATGAAAAAAGAAAAAAAATAAGCTGAAACAAACACAAAGTATATCTTAGTGTATAACAGTTTCCTTCTTGGTCGCAGCAAGGTTTGATAAAGACGGGATGAACACGTCTCCACGGGCCGGTTCAGTCGCACTTCTGACCGCAGGCGCTCTAATGGGGCTCGCGGTGTCTCACACGCTACCAAGCGACGCGTGCGCGGCATGCGAAGGCGTGCATTTGGCGCCCGGATTAACACTGTGCGAATCATTACGGTTCCGCGGTCACAGAGGCTTCCGATCCGTGACAGACGCTCTGAAGTACCGCAAGCACAGTCACAGCAGGCGTACTGCATTCTGCGTCGTCCACCTCAAACGGAGGCTCTCTCCGTGACCTGCACTCTGTCATCTTGGCCAATAAAGTTATCGCGTTAGAAACCCCACGCAGTGTATACGTGACGTAGTAACCAGAACAGCAGGTTAAGCGACCGTCTTCAGGCTGATGCTTGTTTTAAAGGAACGTTTTTGTGTGGTGGTAAAGTAGAAGCTCCTGAAGAGGTGGAATACATGCGACAATATTATGAAAACTGCTGGCTCGGTTCCTCTGCATACTGATTTTGTAGTAACATGACGCCCGAGCCGTAAAAAAGAAACAGCTTGAAGAAAATAATAGTGTGAGTGTGGTTTGCGCATATCTCCATCGTAACTCTATATCAGTATCCCCAAACAGGCCATATCTGCGAGCATCCGTGTGCCTCCAAAGACACTTCATTTTCATACTGTTGATGTCACTCAACTCCTCATCAAATCAGAAGGAAATTCTTCGCGAATATTTTAATGGCACTGAAGTGACACCAACCGGAAGCGCCCTTATTAGTGTTTGGTATCCTGCTGCCAGTATTGTACAAGAACACTGTATGTAACCGTGAACTGCCTGATCAAATAACTGTGCATAACTACCATACATTCATAAATAGCCTGAAGCGCTTAATTTTTAGGGGCGAAGCTCCTTACGCCGTGGGTCGTTCCATCCTCCGTCCATTGTAGTCGTAGCCACCCCTGTGCGATGACGATGACGCTGCCATCACGGCACAGCACATGGAATGTACCCACTATGCGTCATAACGATGACGCTGATGACGATGAAGAATAAGCGTGTCCCGTTACCCTAATGGTGGGTGACTTTAACGTTGACATGACTGAAAACAGTTGGCTCATACAACACATGGCACCGCGACATGGTCTCACATGCATATCGTTTGACCCCATGCAACCAACCACCATCCGAGGAACCTGCATCGATCTCGTCTTCGCAAACTTTCCACTACGACCCATCCAGGAACCGCTCTCCCTCCATTTCACCGACCATAAAGCCGTTATAATGAAGGGGGGAACGGAAGCCACGGCTTATGTAAACGGTAACCACGACCAACGAAGAAACGAAAACAAAACGGAAAATCACGGCTCACGAATAAAATATAAATTTCTTGTATATATACACACCGTGTTTGTCACGTCTTTGATGATGTACTGGGCGAATTTCCCGGAAGATTCACGGTTTACCGACGAACCCCCTGGAGCTTCGCCCACTCATCATCATTCACTCGGTGGATATGCTGTGATTTTTTTTTCATGAGTTCATGACTTCAAAGCAGAGCGAATAGTCCTGAAGTAATACCAGCTGGCTCTCACATAGTGTAGCGTAGCCCTACTTGAATTAACTTTTTGTCTTCAAAGTACCAATTTTTGTATGAGACACTTGGCCCGTAGTGCCTTCTAGATTTTCTATATGAAAAAACATGACTTATCCAGTCACCCGACGAGTTATGCGATTGTTATGAACTGGTTAAAATAACGTGATTTCGAGATCGCGCTATTGTCGTTGAACTCTTTCTGGTTTGAAACATTTGTTTACCAGCTCCGAGTTTTTCTGTAGATTTCTCTCTTTTATTGCCTGTTTTTTCAGCATCATCTCTTCGCAAAATGTGGCACTGCGTCCCGATGGGTTCTTCCAAAATAAAATAAAGCCGGTACGCTGCACAACAACCTTGGCGAATTTTTTCGTTTGCTCTTTTCCAGTGCAACGTGTGTACACGAGGCATTCCTTTAGGCCGCATGGTGCTCTGTCAAGCTGTCGAAAGTTGGCAAGCTTTTCTTCGGTCGCAAGGCGTGCCGCAAGAACAACAGCTTCGCAGTTGGCCTGATTGCTCAGACACCTCGCACCTCTGCGATGAGAGCAAAGTTTTCATTTTTTTTTTTTGTGGCTAGACAAAAGGATTCAATTAGACTTCCCGTTTTCGAGGCAATGAATTTCTGGCGCCTAGCCAATTCCAATGAAAAAGTCGGGCATTGACAGACGGAGTAAACCGAGCCTTCAGCGTTAAAGCTTCCTTCGCGCACCTTGAAAATGACTTAACGATAAAGTAAGGTTTGTGACATTGGATCTTTTATGCGACTTGCGATGCGTTACGAGCTGCACTTTGCTCAAAGAGAAAGAGCCAGCAACGATAAGAATAGCTACTACAATGAACACGACAATAAAGGTATGCAGAAAAGAGGGCATGTTTAAAGATTTTAGAGATGGTACATTCAAAAGAGCTGTGTAGGGCCTAGTTGAGCAATAATAGATGATAAAGGCTGCGCTGCAAATTCAGACGACGGTAAACACTGTGCTTCGTCTGTATCCTTCATGTTGGCCGTCTTTTGAACTTTACAGAATCGCCTTTATCACCCGTTAGAGATAGTATTGGACTAGCCCTATATTCAATGCTAAACATAGCGAACCAAAGCAACTCTGTATGTTTCTTTGTTTCCTTTCTTTCATCTATCTATCTATCTATCTATCTATCTATCTATATAACCACCTACGTGCGGGTGCTCTGGTGTCCTTGTGTTATATATATATATATATATATATATATATATATATATATATATATACGCTGCTAAAAAACTGTTTATTTGTGACGTTTCGATCGGAGACCGATTATCAAGATCGGTCTCCGATCAAAACGTCACAAATAAACAGTTTTTTATAAGCGTATATATATTTTTCCTATTTGCTCTACGCAGTGGCGTAGCCAGGGGGTGGCACACCGGGCACGTGCCCCCCCCCCCCCCCGAAATTTTTTTCGCCATGGCATACATAGCGCAAAAATGGCCATTTCAGGGAGGTGCCCTCCCCAAAATCAAGGAGGTGCCCCCCCCCCCCCCCCCCCCGAAAAAAATTTCTGGCTACGCCCCTGACTCTACGGCAACCGAAGCCAGACTCTTCATAATCTACGTATTAATATATATATATATATATATATATATAATTTCCACAGGGATGACACGAATTATATGCTTCCACGTACTTCATCAATCCTTCTCCCCTCCCCCTGTCCCTTATGGCTCAAATCGACGTACCACAGATCGCGGTATGCGTGTATGGGCCAAACGTGATTCACAGTCTACGTGTACCCAGGAATGATAAGAGGAGGCATTGAAAATTTTAGGGTACACTGTGCGCCGTTTAAAAAAGAAAAAGACACAACGCTTGTTATTGGAGACAATTTAAAGTAGCAAGAAAGCCATGGCAAACTTGTTGGCAAAGATGTATGTGTTGTTTGGCCACTTCACGATATTCGGGCAAGCCCAGATAATGCGTTTCAGCTCTGAATGTTGAATTACAGTCTTTACATATGTCTGAGTGCACGTCTGTGTAGCAATGATTGCGCACACTTTCACAAATCTGGCTGCTGTGAATAGCAAGTAAATTAAAAGTTCCACGTCTGTGCAGTCCGAGTTAACAGCGCAACTGGTAAACAGGCGCCACCACCTGGCGAACACAGATAGAAGTCATTCTTCCTTTTTTCTTTCTTTCTTGTTTCTTTCATGCTTCTCTCTTTATCTCTTTCTACATCATTCATCTTTCCTTCTATCTTCTAACTCTGTATGTATTTCCCTGTCTTCCTTTCCCTCCTCCTAACTCTCCCATCACAGTCCAACGGGCCCACGACGTGGCGGAGAGGCTAGGCCTATCTGTCCCGACGTGGGAGCGGCCCGCTACGTGCTAGTTCACGCCCCCACGGACCTAAATAAAGTTTTAAATGCGAATGCATTTCTTAGTCGGGCTATGTCAGGCGGCGTTGTCCGGCGTTGTCCGCGGGGAGGAGGATAGGTTGAGGAGGTGTCCGCGCGCCGGCAGGTGTTATCTCTCCGCTCTCACTCTCTCTCCCATAGCAACAGCTGCGGGCGCGCGCGCTTATCCTCGCCCCTAGCAAAGTGGAGAGGAGGAGCGCGCTCTGGCGCGTGAGGGCGCTCGCATCGCGGGAGCTCAGCGAAGCTACCGCAATAAAAAAAAAAAAAAAAAAAAAAAAAAAAAAAAAACAGGCGCTGCGCCGTGCTCCCGACCGGGCTGCAGAAATTAGGCGCCTTTTCCTTCTTCGAACCACAACCACCATATATAAATGGAGTGAAGCGCGCGCGAAATGCATTCGCATTTCCTCACGATTCCCTTCGGGGAGGTGGGGGGCATTTTTTCCATACCATACCACAGGGAGCTTCGTTGTAAAAACAGATTAAAGGCGGAGCTGCTGCATGAGAGGATTAACGTTCCACTGCCGCTATACGGGGCTGAAGTTCCGATTAACTTCTGGCGCGGCGCACTTTTCTGCATTAATTCTTTTTTGAAAGAGCTCAAAGAACCACATTGGGTTCTTTGCGACAGGTATGAACGCTGTACTTGTGTCGGCGAAAACAGAGCTACCACTCAAGACAAGAAAAAAAAAAGAATGGCGTATAACTCTCCATAAGAAAAGTGACTGTTGCGTACAATGGCGCCGGATTTGGTTGCGACGGCAGCAAAATCTCTTTGAACCCCTCGCCATTTGAGCTTCCTGTGGTTTACGCGAAACTAAGCCTTTTTACGACTAACTCGTGGACAACAACCGACGAGGACCCTTTATTATACGAGACTACGAGTACATAGTCTTGATTGTTTAATTGTACACAAACGTACCTCTATGTGTCCTCTGGAAAAAGTGTCTGCGGGTTCGTGTGTTGTTTTACCGCCACAACAGCGGAATTAATCCTGCGCCAGAATTGTTTGGGAAAGCTGTGGAGGACGACGAGGAACCTTTATTTGAGCATTAACAAAAGTTCTTTAGTGCGGTCGGCAGGTAGAAGATTCTGGGCCAATGAGGAACGTATGAGGTGGAAATCTTCATCTATAATTAAACCGGAGCCCCCCAGTTCTCTCGCCGGTTCTCTAACGCCATACGATGCGCTTCCAGAAAGCATTAAAATGTCGCGGGAATAAAACATCCAAAGTGAGCACTCAAGAGTGCGCGTTTCCACTGTATAAAAATATGGAGAACTGAAAAGTGCACTTAGTCGTACATGGTTTGAAAACACTCACTGTTTTTATGAAATGCAAGACAGGAAAGTATACATGGTTATTTTGCAAAGTACGCTTAACGATAAAGCTGATGAAGGTAAAAACAACAGTGCGAAATTTCTAGCGGTGTTTCTTGAGAGAGTTAAAAGGTGAACGCATCCATATAACGGCGTTTCTACTGTTATTCACATACGATAAGTGTGGCACTGATTGCATGCGGAAGGAGGGTGCCGGTGGTGCCGTCTCCACCCCCCCCCCCCTCCTTTCACACACACACTTTAGAAATAAGGGGGCTGAGCACCCCACCCCCCCTACAATGCGTGGCACTCTCTGTGCAGCGGACTTCCAAACGAACAAATGAGCAATTCTTCGTACAACACAGTAGTCACATATTTATATCACACATATTTACATTGAATAGTCTGCTCCTGGAAAAGATCTTCCTCCGTGCACCCCCCCTCTCCCCATGATGCGCGACAGGTTTTTTTTTTTTTTTTAAAGAGTGGAGTGAGAAATTTTCGGGGGGGCAAGGAGGGTAGAAACCCCTCCTCCTCCTGGCTACGTCACTGTTCTCTTCAGTGCAAGCCGACTGTGCGAGTATATGACTCATGCCAGCATTACCGATGAGGTCCTCGCTGAGCGAAGGCTCTAGAACAGTCGTTCTCAGCCATGGGTCTTTTGGGGACCCCTTGTGGACTGGTAGAAGGGGTCGGGAACCCCTTGCAATGAGAGAATAAGGGGGGTTCATAAATTAAGACAACATGCAGTGTGAAATAGGAGCCTTTTAGTACTGCCTTGTAAGGAATGGTCACACTAAAGTGCCATGCCGATTCCATCTCAGCAGCTTGCCAATAAGTTGTGCGGTCGGCAGCCACATTCTACCTGTTATTAGCTATGCTTGCTCTTCAAATATGCAAGCCTAGAAAACGTATGCTGGCGTGGATATGTCGCAGGGAACAGCAACAAAAGCTTTACAACCTTCTGACAAAGAACGGGAAACGTGTCAACTCCACCGCAATACAAAATTGTTTTGCGGGGGTAGTAACTAAAAAAAAAAAGGGGGGGGGGGGGGGAGGGGCTTGGTCGAACGACGATGTGTGCCTCGAAAACACGCGCTTTTTTTCGAAGGATGGGTATCGCGGACCACAAAAAAAATTTCTGCGCGGACACCCTTGGACCTGCGGAACGCAATTTGAGAACCACTTGTCTTGAACGTCAAACTGTTTCTTTCCGTTCTGCCTGACTTCGAGTTTACATCGTCATGTACGAGTGGGAACGAACAATTTTGAAGTAAACAGGCCCAGCAATCACTCATCCTGTTTACAGGACATTTTTACGCTTACGTTTACAGGATGTCTAATTAAATAGTTTTCTTGTTTACAGGACATCGCTCATCCAAAATTTGTGAGGTAAATAGCAAAAGTAGTTTTTTTTATTTATTGGGACTATTAGTGGTACGTGTTAGTAACCTGTTTCTCTTAAATGACCCCCAAAACAGCCTCTAAAATACAATACTTGAGCGCGTTATTCTCTCCATGGCGTTGACATTGTACACGTGTTTTAGGAAGAAACAAGCAAGTGCCGAGGAGGTGATATCGCCTGCAGGAAGGGTAGTGAAGGCGTGAAAGGAACCACTCTCTCGACCTTGAACATGCCGTACTTTAGGGGCCCTGTAAACGATCAGGCTGATGCGAATCGATTTCCTCTGGCATGCATGGATGCGTGCACGAATGGATATTTCCACGCGCAATACTCTTCTTTATTCTTTTGTGACCAGCCTCTTACACGCGTAAGCAGGTGTAAATCACGTGTAAGCACGCGCTTGGGGCAAACAACGCCGTAATGTCTGGGAAACTTCGCGATTGTTTCAGGCTGTTCCCTTAAGGTTACCCATGTCGCGAGAGGCCGAGTTCATGCTGCATCTAACGCGAGCACCAGCTTTAACGCTGGGAGATACGATCAGGCGTGTATAAAAGGCGATGCGTTGCACAGACTATCAGTCTACCGACGGCCGACGATAGCGGTCGGCGATATCAGTGTACAACGTGTATTGCTCGTACTTGAACTTTTCATCTCCTTCGCACGAGTTTGCCCAATAATGAGTTTGTCTTGAAGAGACCGACTGCCTCCTTTCTTCAGCGTCACGACCACATGGCAATACCTTTGAGCTCGCTTTTGAACTGCCGTTCGCCGTTGCAGCTCCATGTTTTCGTTCCGTAATTTTCGCTCGGCTGTGTGCCGCACTATAACACGAACAAACTACCTAACAATCTCGCTTCTAATTAGGCGTAATTGTGCAGAATGCTTTTTGTATTGTATTGGCAGTTGCTTTTCTGGCTATAGGGACAGCATGTTTGCAAATATCCCACGTGCATAAGCCTGCGGTGTTGTATGCTTGCGGAAGTGGGTAAAATAACTTGTTTCTGCCTGTTTTTCTAGTGCGCCCCTATTGTCTCGATCCATTCTCAGAGCATCTTGAGGTTTCCATATCATTCGGTACAAACACCTTCGATAGCATTCGATGCAATTTTATGCGATTTGGTAGATTTCGGAATTTGTATTTCTTAACAACTAGCTGTTTCGAGCAGTTTAAAGAAGAGTAGACCTCAAAAAGTCCATATGAGCTCTGACCTAACCGCTGCAATTTTCTTTCATTTTCATGTCACTTCGTTGTGAGCGCGAGCAGCTTGAAAATATCAGATAAATAGGGTACCGTCGTCTCGGAGCGCAAAGCTGTGCTTGCGCTATTTTTTTTTCATATCTCCATCATAAAGAGCCACACACATATGAAGAGTTTTTTTTTTCGAAATGAGTCAAATCCACCTAAACAGAATTTGTGAAAACGGTGAAAATTTGTTACGCAATGTAAATACAACGCTTTCAAACCGATTACGCGATATATTTTACATGTCAGCTAGTAGAAGTTTACGGCCACAAGTAATAAAAAAATATACAGCGGAATTGACCAATATTAGCATGATAACTTTGGATCTGGCTCATATTGAAATGACACATTGAATTTGAGGCGGTATTCTTGCGAAAACTTTATTGAAATCGACATTCAAGAGTGGTATGATAGTGTTTTGGCCGAAAAGCCATCAAACATAGGCAACAATGCTTCAATTAAGGGCCTTCAACTATACACGAAGAGCCGGTGCGTCTTCTTCGCAGCACAAGCAGCTCTATTCAAAATTTTCTGTATGATCATTTTTTTTTTTTTTTTGGCACGCCTGAGGACACTGACAAAATAAGCGAGCTCTTGACTCTCTTGCCATGAACTGCCGTAATGCTTTACGAGAAGGCTCGTCACATCTATCGGTTTCATTTCGTTGACATGATGAGTGTACGGTGGGCATTGCACGGGTGCTTGTGCAAGGGACTTTCCCCTCTTTAGGACTGGCACGAAATTTGATACGGAAACATTATAATGAGGTTCTGCTCTAACTTTAGGGCTTCTACCAGCTGCATTTCTTTGAATGTAGAAGACCTTGGTTTCTGTTATCTTAAACGGCAAGCTGGATGTCAATTTCATCTCTGCCGTACAGTAGGCCTTCCAGTCATACACGTCCCAATGTTTTCCGAGCTCTAGCACAGTGTCATATGAAAAAATCACTTGGTAGCTTTGGGGATTCAGGATTTCTTCGTGTTTCTTCGTGAGGATTTCTTCCTCACGTCCTTTTCAATCCGGCCAAATACCCTATCTGGAGGTAAAAAGCTCTGCTATTGGCTTACTGGATTTGCCTCATTTCGATCCGTACAGCGCACGGATCTGGCTCAATTTCGTTTTGAAACGAAATCTGTAAGCACACGTAGCTGGTTGTATTGACCCATTTCGTTCCGATAACTGTTTTACAGGAAAGTTGAGAGTATGTACGTGCCAATGGAGCTTTATTTGAGCTAGTTTCGGTTTCTGGATTTAGCTCATTTCGAAAAAAAAAACTCCTCATATCAATTTGAGTTAATTCAAAACAACAACTTTGAAGCACTAAACGATCGAGCACCGAATATTCTTCTGAACCAAAGGAAATCAACCACTTGTAATGCTAGGCGTTCTACACGCCCTGCATTTCATAGCGCTTATTATGCAATATAATATCCATGTATTCGTACAATGTCGTCCTGAACGTTCACAATTTAATCGTGAACGTTCAGTTTGGCGTCAGCACACAAAAAAAAGATGTTGTTCACCTCAACATCGTCTGGTATCGCTCCATCGACATGGGGAAGCACGTGCCATTTTTCAGCTAGTGGCTGCAGGGCATCGGTGCTGTCAGAAAAAAACACCCGCTTCCGCCTCAAAAACGCTTCTCAGGCGTGCAGACAAGTCGCGAAACTGGCGTGCTTGAAGTAGTTTTGGATGACGGTGGTCGAGGTAACTATCCCCGCCGCGGCAAGCATTTCCACAACCAGAAAAAGTCTATTTTTGATTAATCTTGGTGGAAAGATATGTCCCTGACTTGTGGAATGAGTGGTGTTGGAATTTTCAAGCTTTGCTGTTCCCAACTAACTCACAGGATGAAAAAAAATGACACCATCTCCCGCTAAAGGGAACCATGTGTAGATGCGAAGCAGCGGGCGCTAACGCTTACACTGGCGGCGGCATTGACGCTGGTGCTCATCGCAGCGTTGCGTAGGAGCGAAAACTGGGGAGGCGCCAAGCACGCAGTGATGGAGCGGTGTTTCCTACTGGAACATGCCAGTCGTTGCTAATGGGCAATGAGAGACAGAAGACTCCGACTGGACACAGAGACCCGCACTCCGCTTTTAGTTAACGTGCACGCTGCGAATTTTTATTGTTCAACAACGCACAGGAGAAATCTCCCACCGGCACCACATTGCAGGTCAAGATCCAGTACCATATATACGGGATGGCCAGTGAACGGTTGTGCAGCGCGAGCAGTCAGTTTTTTCAACCAAGAAACTCGCTAGCAGACGCTGCCTGCGTTGGCGTCGCGAGGCGAGAGATGGGGGGAAGCGTAGGAGAGGAGAGAGGGGGGGGGGGACGCGCATGCGCAGTGGGAGTGTGGACGCCACGGGCAGGGATGCCTAGAGGAGAGAGGGGGGAGCGTAGGAGGGGAGAGAGGAGGGGAGGCGCATGCGCAGTGAGGGTGTGGTTGCCGCGGGGAGGGATGCCTAGAGGAGAGAGGGGCAGAGGAGGTTTTTTATTTTTATTTTTTGAAAGAGTTTGCGCATGCGCAGTAAGGGTGGTCACGCCGCACACCACCACCGGATTAAGCTTCGCCATAAGATGCTTCACATCTAAAATATGTTGTGGATCACTGTATGAAACTTTCGTTATTGTGGGAGTGTTTTTTAAAATCTCTTCGCTGTCGAGAGGGGGGCAAATGCATTGAACTCTAAGGACATTCTCCGGGGATGCCAGATTTCTTGGTGGCCGCGATCATTTCATTCTTGAGGGTTTCGTTGTTGAGAGGTTCGGCTGTATGTCGATAACTTTCTGCACAGCCAAACTTATCGAACAGATTGACCGGGAATAGAAAAATTCTTGATATCGCTACGTGACCTCAAGTGGGACTAAGGCTACAGCTCAACGTGTCGTACAAATCTTATACACTAGGCTAATTAGTTTTTGTCACTTGACGACCTTGTACACTAATTAGTTTTTGTCGCTAGACGCTCTCTATAAGACGTCGCGTTGCAGCGACAGTCGCGGAAAGCGTCAATGGCGCTGAAAGCCAAGCCGTCGTGAACTTCAGTTCTAACCTAATTACACAATCTTATAAACATGACGTGTTTTGCTGCTGCTGCCTCTACAGTTACGAAACTTCTCGACCCCCCAACTCTGAGTCATGTCATTAGACACATCTATAAGTGATGTCCTATCGCACAAGGCTTTCATTTAACATCAAGAGCCACGGAAACAGGTTGCAGAAATGAGCTTCGTACAAATGAGGGTGTTTTAGCAATTTCTGAAATTATACCAACTCCACTTTTCTAAAGTGAACGAGAGTCGCAACAAAATTGCACAAAGCTAAGCTAGTAAGCATAATACTAACTATTCAATATGTAGGAGTTCACTACAACCTCCCTATAACGTCCTTAGTGCATGGTTTGCCTCAACCAAAATAAAAGAAAAAGTCCTTAATGCACGGTTTGCCCCACCAAAAAAAGAAGCATCATTCAATAGGGGAATCACGGCCAGAGGCTGCGCAGCTTGCCTAGCCGTAACCCTAACTGTAATTTCTAACGAGTACTTTGCTCTTCAATACGGATATAATTACTTCTCCGCTGCATGGAACAAAATTCAATATATACCTTAATGCGTGCCTGGGTTTGACAAGATTTGCGTAGGTAGGCAAAACGTCGCACGTCTAGTAGACTCTTTCGTTTTAGCACTGTAAGTACCTATACCGGAGTTGAAGTAAGCGCCCCCTGTGCACTTAATTGTCTCCGCTAACTACCGCCACATAAGAGGCTCCGTAATGCCTGCGTCGAGAAAGTTGCACGAACAATGCGTACAATTCTACCCATTTTGCCTCGATTAGTCAGGCAACGTTAGTTAGCCCGCCGCCTTTTTCGACGAAAAGCACAGCGATTTCGCGAGAGGACTCCGAGGCCGTTCGGTTGTGCCGGATTTAACGTGCGCGTGGGTCGGCAGGAAGCCGCACCATTATATTTCTTTCAGTTGTTCTGATGCCTCTAAAGCGACCGAGTAACCCATAATCACTGCCTAAAGCAGTGTTTCATGGCACAGACCATGGACGTAAAAATAGAGGGAGTCCTATCCCTTTTCTTTCGCGAAGTTGAGGGATGCTCTTCTGGAAAGTTTAGGAACACGCGAGTGTGCAAACAACATGCATGGCAGTCTGTTTGTCCGCTTCGCTTTTTCCTAAACGTCATGAAGGGCAGAGTACATTTGCTGAATCAGCATGTACACAAAAATTACAATCAACATCGTTAGCGCAATAGCTAGTTTAAAAAAATGCTTGCGTGTCGTACTCGCTATACTTGTCGACAGCCTTTAAACGCACAAGCATCAATCCGGGGTTCGTATTCATTGGAGTACTTTTGTATGTATACAGGTTATCTTTCAGTTTACTTGAAGAAATGGTGATGGATACTCTGAAAATAGAAATGCAGTGTTTGTTGAATGTAGGTTTTGACACTTGAAAAAAAATTCAAGGAGGCCTTGCCCAATGAAAAAAATGCAGACAAGCGAAGCTTGGCACGCGAGTGCCTAGCGAACTATTTATTTATTTATTTATTTATTTATTTATTTATCTTTCCGACATTTTAAGGTGAGCGTTCACAGGGCACAAGTCGCGAAAATTGGGCGAGATCTCAGCACTCACGCCTCCCACGATTGCAACGCTCATGACATATGGTGACGGACAGAGATCACGCGGCGGCCATTGTACCGCCTCTTGATCCCTCCTACAGTTGCCAGGCGAGGAAAACGCGAGTGCCTAGCGAACTCTTTCTTTCTTTCTTTCTTTCTTTCTTTCTTTCTTTCTTTCTTTCTTTCTTTCTTTCTTTCTTTCTTTCTTTCTTTCTTTCTTTCTTTCTTTCTTTCTTTCTTTCTTTCTTTCTTTCTTTCTTTCTTTCTTTCTTTCTTTCTTTCTTTCTTTCTTTCTTTCTTTCTTTCTTTCTTTCTTTCTTTCTTTCTTTCTTTCTTTCTTTCTTTCTTTCTTTCTTTCTTTCTTTCTTTCTTTCTTTCTTTCTTTCTTTCTTTCTTTCTTTCTTTCTTTCTTTCTTTCTTTCTTTCTTTCTTTCTTTCTTTCTTTCTTTCTTTCTTTCTTTCTTTCTTTCTTTCTTTCTTTCTTTCTTTCTTTCTTTCTTTCTTTCTTTCTTTCTTTCTTTCTTTCTTTCTTTCTTTCTTTCTTTCTTTCTTTCTTTCTTTCTTTCTTTCTTTCTTTCTTTCTTTCTTTCTTTCTTTCTTTCTTTCTTTCTTTCTTTCTTTCTTTCTTTCTTTCTTTCTTTCTTTCTTTCTTTCTTTCTTTCTTTCTTTCTTTCTTTCTTTCTTTCTTTCTTTCTTTCTTTCTTTCTTTCTTTCTTTCTTTCTTTCTTTCTTTCTTTCTTTCTTTCTTTCTTTCTTTCTTTCTTTCTTTCTTTCTTTCTTTCTTTCTTTCTTTCTTTCTTTCTTTCTTTCTTTCTTTCTTTCTTTCTTTCTTTCTTTCTTTCTTTCTTTCTTTCTTTCTTTCTTTCTTTCTTTCTTTCTTTCTCATCACAGATTGCTGCCTCCCATCTGTTAATTTCCTCTATTCCCGAAATGGGAACTTCAACCACGTGCTTAGGAGCGGGACACCTCAGTTCCCTACAGTGAACAATGACGATCATGCATTGATATCCAGGCAACAACGCAATGTGAGCACGTGAAATGACGAGTCACTTTCATAACCTCTACGAAAGATCGGATTACCGAATCGGACTCGGCTTGGAGCTGACAAGCACACGATAGAGAGGCCATCAATTATTGGGAAACGGCGCATATCACTCTGAATCAGGTCCCGCATAAAGTGCTAGCTATAGCCAGGAAACTGGAGCAAAAAGGTCTAGTTTCCTCGCTTTACCCGGGGCATCATTAAGAGTTTACAAGTGAGCATGTGACTGGCACACCATCGAGGGCCTTATTTCCGTGCACACAGCAGCTCCGGGTCTTTTGCGTGCGACGCCACCAAATTCTGTAAAATACAACAACCTTCGCTTGAAACATGGACGCAGCCGGTCAATGCGAGTCGCGGGCGGTGTCTCAACACTGCACGAAGCCTTAGTCCAGCTCTGGAGATCAAATAGTTTGAGCCTAATTTATCAGCTGCATCACTTGGCTCAATTTTCCCGAAAAGCAGACAGCTGGAGCGTTCGACGACCTCCCACCACGCCGCGCGAAATACTACTGGAAAGCGCTCGTTTGCCTCAAACAGGAAGACATCAGCAAAGATGTTTACTTTTACGTGCAGCACACCCTATACTCTAGCAGCGAAAAAGGGTAAAGCCTGACAGCAATGTCGAAACAACTTCACAAATGTGCTCTTCTGCTCTTTGGATGCTTGGTGAACATTCCTTATATGAATTTAAGCGAATATATTAGGCAAACAAATTGAGATTTTGTTTGTACGTTGCGAGTTTCATTAGATAAGCAAGGGCGAGAAGATGGTAATATATGATTTTCGGTGGTGAGAGTATAAGGTCTGGCTCACAAGAAAGGCACTCTAATGAGTAGTCAAATAGGCGAAATCACTCGTACGTCGTTTCAACAAGAGATCCTGCCGCGAATCGTTACCGAATGAAATGCACTGCCTTTAAACGCTTTTTCCGGAATGAGGCTTTCCCGACTTCAAAAAACACACGAAGGAAGGAAGGAAAACATTTATTGTGAGAAAAAGGTTTGTGGTACGGGCCAGCTTAGTCCGGAAGTCCCATCTAGCAGTGCTGGCTGTCCTCAGTCCAGGACGCCACAGGCAATTGCCGCCCTGCGGGCCCTGTCGATCAAACTGATCTGATCGTCAAGGCTATCGCTGGCCAGCAACTCCTCCCACCTCTCCACACTCGCTTGGTCAATGAATCCTTGATGTAAAGTGCACTGTTGCTATTGTCATACTAAATTATGACAACTCATTATCTCAGTTGTGTTGCTTTACCTTTGTGTACATAAAACTATTTCTAGAACTTTATGAAATTTTTACAGCGATAGTTATTATGAGGTCACAACAAGGGCCGTTTTTGCGCCGTAGTTGTCCGCCACCGCCGGTGTCCGTAACCACTATCAGGCGAAATAAGAAAAAGCTAAATAAAGAAAAAATACTTATGACTGAATGGGAATCGAACCCGGGCCCTCTGCGTGGCAGCCCAGCACTCTACCACTGAGCTACGCCGGTGCTTGAAACTGCGTTCCAAACTCACCCTATGCAGGCTTCATGTCGGGGCAAGGAATCGCGTTAACACGTGTTGTAAAGCGTTTCAGAACAGTAAACTAACAACCAGGCGTCACACAATGCGAATTGCGTAACGAGTGGGTCGTTCGATTTTGCAACCCATTACGAAAGCCTCAGGCATAATTCTTCATCGTCGTCAGCCACAGCATCAACAAGTGCACATAATGCGTTACAAGCGTGTAGCGGGTGCCGTGCTTGTCCGAAGAATGACGAATAATGGCATAAGGGACGCTCCTCCACTACACAAAAATTATGATGATTTATGGCGTAGTGGGTACCATGCAAGTGAGCTTGTAATAGTTGCCCCAAGAGTGTTTAAAAAAGGCTCTAGAAAGACCGCTCTTCCAGCTTTCGCTGTGACTGTACTGCGCGTTCCGCGCAGGCCTGGCGTTTTTTTCTTTCTAGTAATGTGTATTTAGTAATCTTCGTTAGTGCAGGCTTGTCTTTTAGTACCCTATTGCAAAACCCAGCGCCGCTGGGTACCAGCGTCCAGTGCCATGCCGGATTATGGGCCCAGTATCGCGCTGGATACTGGGACGCTGGAGCGGCATTTTACTGGGAGGCGCTGGTACTCCCGCGCAATACGGCTCTACAGCGTTGAAATAGCGGTGCCTATGTGCCATAAATAAATATATTAGTGCAAGAAGTGATATAGAACGCATTAACGCAATAAAAAAAAAAGAAAAAAAAAGCCATATGAAAAAAAAAAGTCTCCGTCAGCAGGATTCGAACTTGCCACCTTCCGATTCTGAACTCAGTGTTCTACCCACTACGCCACGCCGGAACATGCTGAACTATGCGTAAAACAACTATTTAACCAACAAACACATGTTTCGGTTTCATGTTTACATGTCGCACAGTCACGATAGACGCGATCTTCCTTTCCAAATAACAACTGCGTCTTTATTAGACAAACGAACGGCGGCCGGTACCGAATGACATGCCGATAATGGCAAGAGCGCTAAGTTTCTTTAAGAATTCACATGTTAACTACGAAAAATATGAAATACACGTAGAGCAGGCACTGTTTGCTGGCTGTTACTGCCGATTTTTTTTAATAGCCGTTTCTCGCTCTTGCTACTGGTCGACATTTACAGAGGTTTTATGATGACTAGTTCGATAAACAGGTGCGTACATGATTGAGTATTGAGTAGTGTTATCGCGCAAGCGACGATACGCCAGTACAGCGGGCGTGCCAGTGTACAGATTTGCAGTTCTATCGATACCTATAACTAAGAAACCGCCCAACTAAATAAAAATACAATTCGGTAAAGGAGTATGTCACTATGTTAGTTCACTAAGGCGTACCAAATTACCGACTGAAAATTACGCGTTCTTACATAAGTGTCACGAGAAGTACCGGCTAGCGCGGCCGGCAGCTTTCGGTGACAGCTTGTGCGCGTTGCTGAAAGCGCGTCGCTTCGGTGGTCGTCGCTCCTTGTGCGGACACCGTACACGAGGAAAAATGGTTAATTTAGGTTAACGAATGTCCAAACTCTACTTTACAGTCATTCTTACGCTTTAGAATTGCGTGTACTTAAAGCGCGAAGCGCCGGTAACATGTAGACGGACACGGCCGGCACACTAGGCCTAACGCTCGCTGGGAGTCTCGCTGGGTAGGACCGGTCTCGGCGCAGCGCAGTTGCGATGGTTGAAGTTTCTGCATTCAAGCTTCGGAACCTTTCTAATGGTTAACTAAAGTTCAGCGGAAGTAAGTGAAAGGGCAAACAGTGCCAGAGATGCGTTTCCGGTGTGGTGATATCGAACGGCGGCTGTTTTTCTGGCCTCCGTTGGGTGGGGTTGCGAAGCCAGAGCTGAATTGCTTCTCGCCAACTGTGCGGCGATGTAACGATTTGCTGTTTCTGGTAGGACCGGCGCCTCCAGACTTATAAACACTGCAAAATGGAATCATTACAACAACCAATCCCTGATGCCAGACTGGTATATGTGCGGCGCATGCACAAAACGTGCATTCATCGCTGCTACGTGCTCCGCAAGAATTAACGCCGTTATTGAATCTGCGTGAATAAGAAGAAAAAAAGATCAAGCAAAATAATCAGCGTTGGCTCCTTTGTGTTATTGACGCATTTTTTTCTGCATTCCAAATGGAAAAATAAAAATGACGGTGATTTCGCATATATATATATCACATAATGTCTTGCGCTTATCATTCATTCTCTTTCTCTGCCAAGCTAGAAGTTGTGAAAATGTTTGGGACCTGTAAGCAGGCCCCTGGCCAAGGGAGGGGGGGCTAGGGGCCCGGGCCTCCCCTCGAAATTCGGATGGAAGGGGGTGTTTACCGAGGAAAAATAATAAAGATCGGTGTTTTTCAAGGCTTTCGACAAGTGCCCCCCCCCCCCCCTCCCCCCCCCCCGAAAACATTGCTTGGCTACGGGCCTGCCTGTTAGGGTAGCATCCATTGGTACCATCGAATCAAACATTCTATATTCAAACATACCGAAACATTCCGCCGCATACACTACAGAAACTTGCATGCCGCACTGGAAGAAACAGTGCAGGCTCCAGTGTGCACCAGCGCACTCCAGTGAAAATTCCAGCGTTTCCAGCGCTTCCCAGTACGCGCCAGCGTCACAGCGGCCAAGCCAGCTCCCCTACCAGTGCGACCCAGCTCCTTCCCAGTGCGCTCACCGAAGTGCCAGTGAATCCCAGCGTGTACCAGTGTTCCCAGTGCGATCCAGCGCCAAAAAACGTACTGGTATCACGCTGGGGGCGCTGGTTTTTGCAATAGGGTATATAGGTAGTAATGCATTTATAACCTGTTGTGTAACTTGTTCTTTTCTTTCACAATGTGCCTCTTTTTTCTGCCCCTCGTGCTTGGTCTTCGAGCTGCAGTACGTAATAAGTAAGAAAATAAATATAAAATTTTGAAGCGAACAGCACGAATACAGCCAAATGTCCAATGAAACGGATAAACCTGCCACCACAACATGGACCTCGGCACCGAAAGCATGTAAACAGGGTTCAAAGCAGAGAAGCAATTGACGTCAACCCAACATTTCCGTCTGCTATTCGTGAAGCTGAATGTAGCCGTACTCCCCACTTATTTACCAGTTGAAGACAGGATCTGAATCATGCGATGCAGCTGCAGCATAGTAAAAACTGAGAAAGAGTGGAGTTTTCAGAAAAATTGCTTTCGTCTGTTAATAAATATAGCGATGGTAGTACCTTGAAAGGTCGAGCTGCATCTACATTGGTAAATTAGTTGTTAAAAGAACACAAATTGCCCTTTAGCTCTTCCAATGTTTCGTACTCTTAGGCTCTTCCGTCGGTGCTCATTATTCGACTACTATTCGAAAAATATTTGGAATTTCGTATACGTACTATTCGATTCGGGAGCCGCATAGAGTAGAATGCTATTAGATTCGTTATTCAAAGTTTTCGAACATTCGCACACCCCTGGATAAAACCAATGAAGAAGGCTTCTATTACTTCACTTTCCAGTGTGTCCGTAGATCTGTACAAGATGACCGTCCCCTTAAATTTCGGTTTGCACTCGCATCGGTGGTGGAAGATGTCGCTCAGGTCATGTGATCAGAAGGAGGGAGTGCATACAGAAAGAAATAAAATAAAAAGATGATGACGCTCCAAATAATAGTGACGATTACTTTCGATACACAATAGCAGAAAAGCAATTAGAAGTTCCAGTAATTACACTAGTTGGAGACTTACATTCGTTGTAATAAACCAACGCAAGGCAACTATTCGCGCGCAAGAGGACAATTTAAAAGACTGGGCGCGCGCACACTTGGCGGGATTCTGGTAGCGCCTGCGGCAATGCACGTGACGCTAGGCGATCGCTGAAACTCCACTGCCCGAGCCCGCAGGCCAAGTGATCTCCTTCTGCCCAATAAAGGTTAGGCGCACGAATTAGAATTCTAGCGTAGGCTTTACAACACCCTGTGATTGCGCTAGCCATTCACATACAGTAGCGCATTTAGGTACAGGTTCGCAGTCTAATGATTTTCACGGCCTGCAACTGGCAGAATGTTGTCGTCGTCGAGGACGGAGGCTGCAAAATGGTGCAGGCGTGCCATTTCTGCAGCTCCGCTTTACGAAATACACGCGAAATTATTTCAGCAGAACACCGCAAGGTGATGGAAAGTCCACATAACAAAAGATTGTCGTCCGTGCGCTTATAGTAGTAATTCCTGAAGTAAATACTTCATACACAAAGTAAATACTGCCTCAGGCCGAAGGGTTCTCCACATGCTTAGTCGTTTGTAGGCAGGCGCTTTCCGATATGCAGTTGATCTGTGAATCGGCGTAACCGAAACTAACATGTGCAGCCAGCGGCCTAGAGAATAAAACCCGCACAATGACTTCTGTCATTGTACACTGTGACTGCACTCTACACACATGTAAATCTGACAATGGGAACAGGATGAGATTACCCAAAATTAGGCAGTCGTTTTCGTGAGTGCCTATCTCTATTTATGCCAGACTGCTTCATACATATTACGGTGGAACCATAATAGCCTTTTGTTTACTTTTTTTTACAGAATTTTTTTTGAAAAAAAACTGAAGTTTTGTTAGGCAAAATAATTCTAATCTGTAAATACTTCTGCTATTTGAAACATCGACTGATTCATCGTATACATTTCCGCTGGTTTTATGGTCCACTGGTTTTACATTATTGTTACAGTAAATTTAGAACTTAATTTCCTATATATTGTGGGCATTCCTTATGTACCCTTTCCTCACCTGTGCATTATCATAATCACCATCATCCGTTTGTCTCTCTGGGAGGCTATTTTGTAAGCGTTCTATCTAGAACGGGGGAGGGATCGAAAAAAAGGACAAGAGGGAGCCACACGGTAATGCTCGAGGCTATTCTGACGGTCAAGACGTGAGAATATCCACGGAATGTGCATAGAACGGGCTCAGGTCACGTTCTTTCGATAGAATGGATACAAAACGGTCTCCGGACGACGTGGATTTGATTGAAACGTATGCGCTTGAGCTCGGAGAATCGAGTTAGCCTGTTTTGCGCCTGGCTTACCCCAATCCCGCACCGAAAATCACCACCGAACGACTCATCAAACTGCGACACCACCTGGCGTCCACTCAAGACATTAACACAAATAAATTGTTAAAGTCATCCCGCTCTGCAAGCTGAAGCTTTGAAAAACAATGCCTGTCAATATTGATGTTGAGTTGTATTAATTTTCTATTTGTTCGTGCGTTGAAAGCATTTCTAAATTCCCTCAGCTCGCCTATTGGCTGTTTGCTGCCTCTCGTCCTTTTGTTCGATCCCTCCCCGTTCTAGATAGAACGCTTACAAAATACCGCCCCTGTCCTCATCGTCACCGTGTGTCATTATCATCATCATCGGGTGTGTGCGCGCTCTGCCCGTTCGCTTCCGAGGCCTCGCGTCCAATAAATGTCGTCTAAACCAAGACGTCATAATATGAGTATATTGACGCAGTTTTCCGGTTTTCTTTTGTAGTTGTAACTACTTTCTCCTTGTAAAACATGCATTGGATCCCGGGCTCGAAGCTACATTCTTTTGGTTTGCCACAAAGAGGCCCTTACGGGCACATCACTCACTTTGTTTTCTCAACAAAAGTGGCAGTGATCCGCAAAGTCAACTAGATGGCCCTTTTTTATTCCAGAAAAGCGTGACCTATATGCAGGTAAGCTAAGGACGTTCCGTGGCCTAACTGCGTGATCGTTGTTTCTTTAAGCAATGAAGCAAGCGCTTCCGGCTCGCACCACTCGACGGGTCCCATTTTCTGTGACCATACTTCCATTGTTTCGTACCAAACAATGGCATTAATTATCCTCCTTGTATCAATATTCGTAATTGGTATGCAGATTTACATCACTGGGAGACTTTTTTTAATTGTCCTTTTGGCCTTTACATCGAAAAATGGTTCGCCAGTAGAGGCAACACAACACCAATATTTCACCGAGAAGATATGTACCCCAGCTAGCAAAGCTTTACACAGTTGTTTTTTTTTTGTGTGTGTGTGCGCGTGTGTGTGCCCGCGCGTGTGTGTGCGCGTGCGTGCGTGCGTGCGTGCGTGCGTGCGTGTGTGTGTGTGGTTCGCAGATTTCCCTTCATTTTAATGGTGCACCATTTTCCGTACCTCCCCTTACCTTCATTCTTCCGCGCACGGCCACCAGTGTTTTTTTTTTATTGAAATGTTTATCACTTACGGTTTCACGTGCAAGATTTTCATTCCCGAAGTGTTCATTTTTGGTCTTACAGGCATAAGGGCTTTTTTTTTCTTCTTTCTATCTCTGTTGGTTAGGAAACTGACGTGATGGATGTCAGCATTATAGACGCAATGTTATATCTGTTGGTCTAGGGGTGTGTTCTTTTTTTTTCGCTGCTTATCGCTGTCCACCCTTCTTCCCTCAACTTTCCGCCATCTTAATATGGAGATTTGATATCAAATTACTGTCATTAAACAGAGCTCCCACAACAGGTTTTGCACAAGCTCATATCTATTTTATTTCCTGTTTTACTTTTTTAACATCTATATTTAATTTTACCTTGTCTGTATTTTTTGCGGGGCAATGCAGTAGCGACTTCTAGCACAACCTGTACTAGCAACTATAAATACAATTGAAAAAAAAATAAATTCCGCTTTCTTTAAAGCAAGGGTACAACCGATTACTTGCTATCTGCTTCGCGAAATCCGTCCGCCGCGGTCGAGTAATGGTTATGGTGTTCGGCTGCTCACCTGAAGATTGCGGGTGCGGGTTCGATCCCTGAGGCGGTGGTCGGATTTCGATGGCGGTGAAATGCCAGAGGCCCTATCTACTGTGCGTTGTCAGTACACGCTAAAGAACGCCTAATGACCAAAATTTCCAGATGCCTCCGCTAAGGGATTTCTCATAACCATATCGCTGGTTTGGGACGTCATACCCCAGATATTATTTTATTATTATTATCTTTCGAAATTCGTTTTTGGGACGAATTTAAAGCTCCTACAAAAGCTAAGGTTGTAACTAATGCCGCAAATAACTCTTCCGAGTTTCATGCAGAATGTCACCATTCTGGAAAATTTTAGCGGAAATTAAGTCTGGGTCTGGACAGGACGCCATTGGAATCTGAACTCGGCTACGTTTAACGCTAGAAGTTTATCTAGTGAGGAGAACCTAGCTGTGCTATTCGAGGAATTAGAGGGTGTTAAATGGGATGTAATAGGGCTCAGTGAGGTTAGGAGGACACACGAGGCTTATACAGTGCTAAAGAACGGACACGTCTTTTGCTATCGTGGCTTAGCTGACAGAAGAGAAAGGGGGGTGGGATTCCTTAATCATAAAAATATAGCTGGTAACATAGAGGAATACTATAGCATTAGTGTGAGGGTGGCGAGTATCGTAATTAAGTTTAATAAGCGGTACAAGTTGAAGGTGGCACAGGCCTACGCGCCTACATCCAGCCATGATGATCAATTGGTTGAACGCTTCTACGAGGACGTAGAATCAGGAATTTGTAAGGTATAGACACAGTATACTGTACTGATGGGCGACGTCAATGCCAAGGTAGACAAGAAGCAGGCTGGAGATCATGCAGTTGGGGAATATGTCATCGACTCTAGAAACGCCAGAGGGGAGTTACTAGTAGAGTTCGCCGAACGCAATAATCTACGGATATTGAATACCTTCCACAGAAAACGGGCTAATCGCAAGTGGACATGGAGGAGTCCTAATGGCGAAACTAAAAATGAAGTAGACTTCATAATGTGTGCTCACCCGGGTATTGTACAGCTAGGATGTGGAAGTAGTTAACAAGATCCGACGCAGTGACCATAGAATGGTAAGATCTCGAATTCGCCTAGATCTGAGGAAGGAACGGCAGAAACTGATACGCAAGAAGCCGATTAATGAACTAGCTCTGAGAGAGTAAGTACATGAATTCAGAGTTTCACTTCAGAATAGATACGCGGCTCTAATCGAGGAAAGCGACCTCAGCGTTGATGCAATGAATGATAATCTGACTAGTGTCATTAAGGAGTGTGCAATGGAAGTCGAGGGTACAGTCGTTAGACAAGACACTGGTAAGCTATCCCAGGAGACGAAAAACCTCATTAAGAAACGTCAAACCATAAAAGCCTCAGATGCAACAGACAAAATAGAGCTGGCGGAGCTTTCGAAATTAATCAATAGGCTAAAGTAGCCGACATAAGAAGGTATAATATGGAGAGAATTGCGCATGCTCTAAAGAACGGAAGAAGCCTCAAAGCTGTGAAAACAAAACTGTGCATAGGCAAAAATCAGATGTATGCATTAATCAGATGTATGCAAAGTCATTACTAATATGGATAGAATAGTTGAGGTAGCGGAGGAGTTCTACAGAGATCTGTACAGTAGCCGAGACAATCAGGATGATAATGTAAGAAGCAGTAATAGCCCAGAGGCATCTGACATTCCACCAGTATTGACAGGAGAAGTAAAGAATGCCCTAGATGGAATGCAAAGAGGCAGATCCGCTGGTGAGGATCAGGTAACATCAGACCTGTTGAAAGACGGTGGAGAGATTTTGTTAGAAAAACTAGCCACCCTGTATACGAAGTGTCTCCTGACGGGGAGGATACCAGAATCTTGGAAGAATGCCAACATCATCTTAATCCATAAGAAAGTGGACGTCAAGGACTTGAAAAATCACAGGCCCATGAGCTTACTGTCCGTTGTCTACAAGCTGTTAACAAAAATAATTGCTAATAGAATTAATACGACATTAGAGTTCAATCAACCAAAGGACCAGGCAGGATTTCGTACAGGCTTCTCAACAATAGATCATATTCATACTATCAATCAGGTGATAGAGAAATGCGCGGAATACAACCAACCCCTATACATAGCCTTCATAGATTACGAGAAGGCATTTGATTCCGTGGAGACATCAGCAGTCATGCAGGCACTGCGGAATCAGGGCATCGACGAAGCCTATATTAACATAATGAAATAAATCTACAGCGGATCCACAGCCATCATAGTCCTCCATAAAGAAAGCGACAGAATCCCAATAAAGAATGGCGTATGGCCGGGAGATACGATCTCTCCAATCCTATTCACCGCGTGTTTACAGGAGGTTTTCAGGGCCCTAGACTGGGAAGAGTTAGGGATTAGAGTTAATGGAGAGTATCTTAGTAACCTGTGATTCGCTGATGACATTGCATTGATGAGTGACTCAGGAGACGAATTACAGTTCATGATTACTGAACTGGATACGGAAAGCAGAGCAGTAGGTCTGAAAATTAATAACCATAAAACTAAAGTAATGTGGAACAATCTCGGCAGAGAACAGCGCTTTGCGATAGATGGCGAGACACTGGAAGTTTTAAAAGAATACGTCTGCTTAGGACAGGTAGTAACCGCGGAGCCGAACCATGATAGTAAAATAACTAGGAGAATATGGATGGGATGGAGCATATTCAGCAAGCATTCTCAAATCATGAATGGTAGTCCACCACTATCCCTCAAGAGGAGGTATATAACAGCTGCATCTTACCGGTACTTACCTACGGAGCAGAAACATGGAGACTTACAAAGAGGGTTCAACTTAAATTGAGGACGACGCAGCGAGCAATAGAAAGGAAAATAATAGGTGTAACCTTAAGAGAGGGAGAGCAGAGTGGGTCAGGGAACAAACCGGGGTTAAAGATATCATAGTTGAAATCAAGAAGAAATGGACATGGGCCGGACACGTAGCACGGCGGCAGGATAACCGCTGGTCATTAAGGGTAACTGACTGGATTCCAAGAGAAGGCAAACGCGTGAGGGTGAGACAGAAAATTAGGTGGGCAGATGAGATTAAGAAGTCTGCAGGTAATACGTGGCAGCAGAAAGCACAGAACCGGGTTGATTGGCGGAACATGGGAGAGGCATTTGCCCCGCAGTGGGCATAGTCAGGCTGATGATGACGAACCAAAGGTCCAGCAAGCATTTACGAGTAAATCTGGCACTCCTCTCTCTCAAACACAGAAAATGAAGGTCATGCAGCGCTGGCCAATCACAACGCAAGCACTGTCGGTCGTCCTGGGAATTACGTCACCACCAGCTGCGTCGCTATAACATCGGCGAAGGCGACCGGCGGGCTAAATGCATCATTTCCTCGAGAGATGGGTGTTGCACAACCAGCTGTGGTGGACGAGGTAAAAACTGAAGACTCCTATAGGGTAACGTGTATCGAAAAGTCGGAAGCACGTGTCTGGAAAGCACAGAAGAAGAGGAAGAAGAAGAAGAAGAAAAAGCAAGGTTATGAAAGTTTCGTTGGCATAGAACATGGGGTATATAAAGGCGTTGCCTCCAGGCCTGCGTATGACAGGGTAACTGCCGTGTCACAGAAACGTGGCAAGGTCTCCACTTTTCTCCAGCTCTTCGATGTGTTTACCAACAGCACAGGAAATATTGTCGTCGTAGGCAGGTGACACCGCCACAAAGCCTTTGACAGTTCAGTCGACTACAGCAGGGATATATGACATAACTTATCGCAGCCTCCCCGACGATGCATTCGTCGGTCGCTATTTTCTATCGAACAACATTCCATGAGCTGTTTAGTTTATCTAGTCTAAAGACTTGGTAGCGTGTTGGAGCTGGCACGGTGGCAGTATGCATGGCAAATAGGACAAAAAAGCATGAACAACTTGAAATTATTATACCCGCCTACTTGAAGTGCAATGTAGAACTTTGGTGCCCTAGGATACTCACGTCTCTTAAAACATTCCTGGGGCCAGATGGTTTAAGTAATAACCTATCGTAATAGTTATTACAGTTAAGAAGGTCCTGGCAATTATTTATCAAAATATATTAGTCTTGAAGAGCGGGGCGGCAGAGGGAATGAAATAATGCACTGAGGAAATCCTGCAGCACCGAGTGTGGCCGAGCCGCAAGCACAATATTGTACAAGAATGGTAGACATGCGAGAAATGAGCAAGAAATGAAGTATTTCCTTTGTTTTTTTCTCTATTTTTTGAAGAAGCCTAGATTGAAAATGTGGTCTTCCTTGAAAAGCGATTTCCCTGGGCTGAGAGAGCAACCAAGGATTATTCCTACAAAGGGGCAATGGTGAGCAGTACTCTCATCTGTGAACATACTGATTAGTATCAGCAAGTCTCTCAACGAGAGAACCAAAGCAAGCATTGAACTGATCGACGTTCATCTTTCGCGGAATAAGCACACTCGGCCTTCCCATGCAGAACTGATCGTCAACGCTTCATCGCGCAGATTCGCAACCTACTCGGGTAAGTGAAAACCCATCAAAAACACCATGTTTAAATCACTGCTTAAAGGTTAATAACCCTGAGCTAGAATTTTCAATGGTTAGACTACCCGTCGTTCTTCAACACAACTGGCAGGTGAATAAAAAAAAAAAGGAAAAGCTGCCCTACGGTTGTAGCTGTAACAACATCAGCAAACTTTCTCAGAAGTTGCAAGAGAAATAAGAACAGACGAAATTGGACACGCCATATTTCGCTTTGTCACGTAATTCGAGGCCTAATTTCAGTCGTTTATGCATCTCGTTCAACCCTCCAATGTGTCCAGCTTTTGAAAAAAACAGTGCGGACTTTATTTTTATATTCCATAGTGAATATTAGTATCAGCTTCTTCGCAAAATACAAAGAAATCAAAGCGAATAACTACGATTAAAACTGAAAGAATAAGCGCCTATTAATGTTTGATGTTGACGTTCTTACAGGGAAAAAATTACTAAAGAGGCAAGATAGCGCCTGTGAACCGTGCTTCCTTCCCGAACTTTTCTTCGAGTACTTTCTATGAAATCTTAAAGTTGTGAAAAGTTCCCCGTTCTCCTTCGTTTAATGTTCCGCTTGCCACCACCGTTTCTTGGCTGTGTTTGCAAGCTACAGAAATCATAATTATTGTCATAACACGAATATAAAATATCATTGTTATCAGCCCGGTGAAGTGTCATTTTCACAATTTCTAATTTTTAAGAACCGAAATTGTGTGCCGGTGATCCGCCTCTCGAATCAGCGGAAGAAAAATGTGTGGTAGGCCATCCACATTGTTTTAGCGCGATAGCGTTAAAGAGCTCGTTTCGCAGAAATTCCGGCGTCGGCATCGGTGTCGGCGTTGTTGGTTGTGAGCGAAAAACCATCTTATCCGTGACCGAACAATCGAGAAAGATCCAAATAAAATAAATAATAAAAATTTCCGGGCCCGAGTGAGGATCGAACCCACGCCGTCTGAGTGGCAAGCAGGCGTTTTACCACACAGCCACGCCTATGGTTGGAAATTCATTCAAAATAACTTCCTCTGCTTGGAAATGCAGGGAAAATAACTTTCATGCTTCACCAACACATGTGTCTTGTATACATACGTCACAATACATGTACTATCTCAGTAATATTGCGTGGTACAAGCGTACATTGCCATCGGGCGTCACAACACGTGAATATCATAAAGACTTCGTGGTTTAAAGCCAGTCACCCATTACAAAAGGCACACATGTTACTGCGCGAATTCCCTTAACACCACGTAGTAGGTGCATAACAAGTATGCACTAAGTGGTTGAAGTACGCACTAGGGACAGGATATCGCTATCCCGTTCAACTCTTAAAGGCGAAGCTTAAGGGTCCCCCAATTTTTGACGAGCTTTAGGTTTCAAGGGTAGACGCTGTTCTTAAAGTAAGTCAGGTGTATACGTGTGTATACTTTCAACGGTCAGCGCCATGTTGTGCCTCACAGTTTGACCGAATATTTGGGTGGCTGGATTGTCCGTGGTTGTGCAGTAGTAGAGCAAGCAGTATATGAGTTGTCTTGTCTAATTTTTCTAATGAAATTGTTTAGTTAAAGTTAACAGAGGCTTCAGCTAGGTAAACACAAACATAATCTTATTTGAATGCTCAGTGTTTCCCATGCGACGCATCATTCAGACCGAAACATCTTTCCGTGTCCGTTTTAACAACCACAGAGCACACCTTAACACCTTCCCACATTTCCCCGTGTCTAAACATGTTCGGTTGCCAGGTCATTTGTTTGACAAAATCATGGTAATGCTATATTGCAATAAGGTTTCAAATCGCGTCGTAATTCCGAAGTTTCAGAAATTAGTCTAACTCATAAATTTAACGCTATAGGTAATACGAGAAGGGGGGGAAAAGTGCGTTTCTGTGTTGTCCCGATGTTCGCATTTTTCTGATATTTTTCATAAAAGATTCCTGGCATACCGGCAGAAAGTTTGCATTACTAGGTTAAAATTAATATCCTTTTGATCCTTCATGTGCAATCACCGTGCCTAGTGCGGTCAATGACTCAGTGTTAAACGTGATTTTTCATGCCCGTGATTCAGCCTACTCCATTATTTTTGGATTTATGTTTTTCTGATTACTGTTCTGTGAATATCGTAATTCGCTTCACCCCTGTATTGACGCCCTTAAAAGTGACTGCACGCTTGTATTTTTGTAGAGCTATTCCACTATCAGTCTGAATGACGATTAGAAAATGCGTCAGAAGTCCCGGAATAAACAACAGTGACGAGATATATTGATATTCACATCGAGTAACAAGGTCAGTTCACATGAAAATATGTTGTAACCGTTCTTTATTTCGGGGCTGCTGACGTATTTTCTAATCGACATTCTGAGTGATCATGCGATTTCATCGGTCCTAAAAGCGCCATATGCGTTGTGTGTTTTAGATGCGAAGCAATTTATGAGCGAGGCCTGTCCCCCCATCGTTGTGCGCCGTAGCCAGATGACGATGACGCTACCATCGCGGCACAGCACATGGAATGTACCCACTATGCGTCATAACGATGACAATGACGCTGATGACGATGAAGAATAAGCGCGTTTCAGACCACACATTCTCTTTCTGCCATGGATGAAAACGATCGTGAGCGCGCTCTCGCCTGCGAAAGGCAAAACTGCCGATAACAAGCTGACCACAAGACCGTTTACAGACCACAAGGCCGTTATATTCAAGGGAGAACGGTCTCCGGAGCCTAACCCATATATGCCCAGTGTCCTACATATAGGACGCTTCTATGATGCATTCTAACATCGGTAGTTCTTTAGCTGATGACTAGTGCCACTTACAGCACATCAAACAGGTCTTATTCTCAACGTGTGCAAGCCTACACATTGCTTGCTTTTCATCCCGCCACGTGCCGACCGCTTTCTCGGGGCAAACGCGTGCTTCGTATGAAAGACGTCTTGTAGACGCGCACCGACCACACTGTTGTCCCTCAGAGTAAACAGACAAGGTGCGCTCACTGACATGAGAAGACAACTCCTCGCTGTGAGAAGTGCAATGTCGGTATGCACGTGAAATGTTTCAAGGCTTACCACACCCGCACATAGCACCCATAATGCCCAGCGTCCAGTATGTAGGACCGCTTGAAAAACAGTGTCACGTTTACCTGGAAGTAAATAAAAAACTTGTGCTTTCTTTTGAGGGTACAAGTGCACTATTTTGGGAAATAAATATTTGTTTTGTCATTTTTTCTGAGTTTGGGCATATATGGGTTAAAGTCATATACGATGATGAATAAAAGACATTGGCTACTTCGCATTTCTACTCAGGGTTCCCTTTCGGGGGAGATGTGTGCGATTTTTTCATTCGCTGTGCCACGACCGTATTGTTATGCATAAAAGAATTGATCTTTGGGAGGTGTAACCAGTTGTTTTCTTCGTACGTACCGGACTCACTGAGCATGAGGGGCGGGGCCAAGGTTTCACCGCAGCACGCCGCAACCCTCGCTGGTCGAGTATCAAACCTACGAGCTCCGCAATGTATGCGAAGCTCAAAATGAAGCGATGACGTGTTTCTCACAGAGGCCTACCATTGGCCCCCCCTTTCCCGAGTGAAGGTGGCAACTAGGGTTTTTGAATACATCATCAGGGTCCTTTGCTCACCGTTATTGTAAAAAATTTATGCATAGCGATAACTCCACGAGTGAGTAAAAAGACTGAGGAAGGTTTGGGGTAGAATTAAAACTTCTTTAGGTGATTTAGAACGGAGAGGCGGTGTAGCCACTCCCCTTCCCCCCCCCCCCTATGAGCACCCCTATGATAGAGAAAACGAAAAAAAAAAAAGAAATTATGAAATGAATGTGACAGCTGCCCCCAAGATCGCCAAATGCGCAACCGAATAGTACTTAAACTCTGGATTCATCACCTGCGAGCCACACGTCACTTATTATTTGTGCAGTTAAATTTCGTTTCGCCTTGTTATTACTCCAGTTTCTTGTGTAAATAAGTGATGCTTCGTTTCGACAGTCTTGCCTTCATTATTTGTAATGCAATTTCGCTATTATTATTGATGAAATTCAGCCGTCGGTGTCAATCAATCTTCTCTAACAATGGACCCTCTTTGCTGGAAGTGATTCGGGCTGTGCCTTCTAGCACCCGCTCTTGGCGTTCCTTGAATATTCCTTTAAATATTGAACAGCTGCAAGTCACCTGCACAAAGGCTTATTTTATATTTTTTTTGTAAAAACAGAGAGCAAAAAGAGCAGAAACCTTCGATAGAAAGAAGGCGGACACAGCGCAAGCTATCAACGGAAAGTCTGACTGAAAGGAATATACATAAAAAATTCTTCTGAACGAAAATCTATCTTCTCTGGATCCGCTGCTCCCCTTGTAGGCCTAATGCATTCCAACGGTGTCACGCGTCGAGGCTGTAAATTAGACCGGGAACACGTTCGCGGACAGTGTTGCATCAGCAAAGTTACGAAGAACAAAAAAAATAATAATAAAAATACAAGCATATACACAGTGCTGGTTCACGCTCGCTCTGAACAGTGGCTCCTCTCTACTGCCGTACCGAAACGCTGCAGGGTGCTTTTATATTTCTATCTCGAAGGCACGTACGTTGCGAGCTTAGCATAAATATGCGTGAATTTCACAACTAGAAGCGCAGTATTCCAATAAACGCGGCCTCTTAACCGTACGACAGGATATTGAAAAAGTAACGCTGCCTTATATTAGCAAAAACTACAGAAGCGCTAATGAAAAAGTTAAATAGAAATAGAAAGCCAACGAATGAAGGTAAAGTCAACGAAGAAAGAACCGTGAGCCAGCAAACTTCAGAGAAACTGTTGGCAAAAAATTCTTATTTATTATTCTCAGCTCACAGTGAGCAGTACTGAGATATTCAGCGCATAAAATAAAGAAATTTATCTCACGCGTTTCCCTCCGTCATGACTTTCTTTTTTTCACTCACCTTGGTCTCAAGGAAATACAAAAGAGTCTCCAAGCCGCGAGAGAAGCTCTTATAGAGACTGCGTGCTTTTAGGCGAATTGTTAAGCTTAAGGGAATGAAGTCTGCAGAGGTTTGAGTCTGAGCACCACACATTAGTCGTAGAATTAAGGCCGTCAAGACAAGGTGCCGACGTAATTAGAAGAGAGCGCTTTGTACAGTTAGAGAGGAATGTTATTTTTGCACTGCGGAAACATCTCATGAAACATTTTCTTTTTGCTGATGCATGGGTAAGGTTTAATATTAAGAAGCGTACAGTTATTTTCCATTTGTATTTTGTTATGTAAAAAGGACGTAAGTAGCTTGCTGTTTGGAACCCGGCCGTGGCGGTCGCATTTCGATGGAGGCGAAATGCTAGGCGCCCGTGTGCGATGTCACTGCAAATTAAAGAACACCAGATCGTCTAAAATTTCTGGAACCGTCCACAGCGGCGTGCCTCATAATCATATCGTGGTTTTTGCACGTAAAATCACAGATAATAATAAAGGGAATGAAAGTGGTCTCAAGTTACCTGGCTTTGTTGTGAATGGAGCCGGTGGAATGTATCTGCCAATGCGCTATGCCGTTTCGTGGCCAGCTCGTTCGAGCTGATGCGTCCGTTTGCGGCGCCATGCGAGCACTTCGAGACAAATTGTGATACTCGAAACCAAGTTTATAGTGAAGAGGTTTAAGGAATTCCGATGTGGCAGCCGTCATAATGTCTTGCGAGAAGAGGCTGCCAACACGTGTATCAAATGCTTGTCATATAATTAAACGCGTGTGCATAAAAAAAAACATTTACCTTCCCATACTCTCCGTAAACTGTAAGCGGAAAAACAGTAATAACCCTCTGAGTTCCCATAAATATAAATTTATCCCAATTGTTAATTACGTGGTCGCTATATTGTTTAATGGGCTCGGTATAAATACTGGCCGATGTCAGCTTCAGGACCCGCTTAAACTCGAGAAGAGCTTTCTGGATTCGGGTTTGGAATCCAGGAGCTTCACAATGGAACTGGTGTATCGTGTGTGCCGATAAAGTGTCTCGCCTGTATTGAAAGGCTAAATTTCATGTGGAAATTTGAATAAATGGATTATGCAGACGTCCCTGGCTTCAGCATCGATGTTCAGTTATTTGCAGTTTTTCAACATTTTTCTTACAGTTGCTCGGTAAGAGAAATGAAATTCGCTTGCAAAACGCTTCAATCAACGCAGATACTGACAAATAAAGATAAACTTGATGTATAATGCAATGTGCATTCTCATGCAAAGTGTTCGCGCCAGTGGCGAAAATGGTTGCCGCTTGTTTTTTGTAATATATTACACTCTTCGTTCCAGGATTGCTTATGCATACGCTTGAAATATGGAAATTGGTCACGCGATTTGACGGTGGGGATGGGTATTGAATTTTAAAGCGTTGGCTCCGTCGATAAAACAGTCGTCCTGCGCAACAGATCTGCATTTGCTTGCGCCATGACAGCTGACGTGTCATTCCCGACAGTCGAAAACGTTGCGCATTTCACCGACTGTCAACCTTTTCTTGAGAGTGCGTACGTAAAGTGCAATCCCACTTTGAACTTCTTTGCATGCTGTGACTGCGCATTGCGCTAGAAGCAAAAAACACCACAAAAGAATGTTTATCCGATTCAATTCTTTTTTATTGAAAATCGGGAAGCTGGCTATAGCCAGAGCCTTCTCGCAAGTAATTATTACTTTTTTGTTTTTTTTGCGCACACAAGCCATATCATTTTTGCATGCAACTTAAAGCGTTCAAACTCAGCCGTCATTGCTCCCTGTGAGCGCATCAAATAAAAAAATGGAAAAATTTCGGAGTTTTAAACCAATGTAATGCAACAATCGCTGAATAGAGAACGTGTAAAAAAAACATTATACACAGCACTGTACTTCGTCAGAACAGATTGTTAGGCTAAATATTGGCTATCCATGAAAACAAGCGCTAAAAATCGACGAGTCCTTTGTCTGCTCTCCTTTTTTTTTGTGTGTTCGTCGATTTTTAGCGCTTATTCTCTTGGCGTTCACAGTATATCGGATTAAGGTTTAGCTTGACGGAGCCTCTAATCGTCTTTCGATCGCAACCGCTTCTTCAACGGAGAAGGTTAACCGCTTTCAACGCGCTTTGCGTTTCTTCATAAATTATCCCGTCCTTTAATATTGAATCTGTATTCATAGTGGTGGATAAGCTTCACATTGGTTACCGTGTCTAACTAACGACGGTCACTTCAATTGTTCTTTTGGCAAAAAGTAATTCTTCACATTTGTACTACTTTTTGAAGGTCTCGGTGACACTATGGGATTTTTTTAGTATTTATTACTCTGACTAGTTCTTTACAGCGAAGCATTATATGACTAGGCAAAATTGAAATCAGCCCGTCCTACGTGCGCAGAAAGTCTTAGCGCGTCAGAGCCTCCAGAATTGGGCTACTCCCCACTGGTACACTAAATATGACGAAAGGAACGCACGGGTGTCAAGCACCAATAAATATTTCTGTACTGACGTAACGAATAACCCAGAAAGGCTTACTGAACCGTCGTGATTAACCTAGTCATTGATGAGCACCGCTTCGCTGGTTTACCAGCTTGATGGAGCTCTTGAGCGGTGATTTTCCAAGGATCAGTGACATCAAATTTATGCATGTCGCATTTTCTGCGTCCACGTATAGTTATGAACACACTAGTAACAATTTGCTACTGATAATGTAGCAGAGGGATGAATGAATATCAGTAATATTGATTAATATGACCAGTGTCTGACTGGTAACTGACTGGATTCCAAGAGAAGGCAAACGCGGGAGGGGGAGACAGAAAACTCGGTGGGCAGATGAGATTAAGAAGTTTGCAGGTATAACGTGGCAGCAGAAAGCACAGGACCGGGATCATTGGCGGAACATGGGAGAGGCCTTTGCCCTGCAGTGGGCGTAGTCAGGATGGTGATGATGATGATGATGACCAGTGTCGAACACGATTGAAAACGGGTGCAAAGCCCACCACTTTGCAGCGCTGGCAGCGCTTCCGCGTGATCGCCTCTCGCAGTCACACCCTGAAAGGTCCCTATGTGATAACGTGTCCACACAAAACAGTGACGCGAGTTTCAGCTGACATTTTGTCTCCCTAGGCGCTGGTTGGTTGGTTGGATCCTAGAGGAATGGCTCAACCCACCACGGGGGGATCGGCCATGAATCGTGCGGCAGTGGGGTTTCGGAAAGAGAGAGAGAAATAGGGGGGAAAAAAAACTAAAAGAGACAGTGGTTTTAGATAAGTGAGAAGATTAGTTTTGTTTACGGTATTTTATGGGTTGGTAAAGAATAAAAAAAATATATCAAATAAAAGTTAAGAAAAAAAGCTTAAAAAGGGGAAAGATAAAAAAAATTTAGTACAAATACCTGATAAAATTTACTGAAGAAAATAAGTAATAAGTATACACTGATGATGTTAGCATGGCAGTCGTTTTGACTCTTTTATATAATTAAATAGCGCCTCATAGATGTCCCTGTTGCAATGACCTAGTGCCGAACGCCCCTAGGGAGAGTAACACCGTTCCAGAAAGTTCAAGCCCATGTTTTCGGAAAGGTGGTGTCAGAAATCTTTGCCTTAAATTTTGATACCGGCGGCATTCTATGAAAAAGTGCTCTATGGTTTCGGCCTGTTTGCAATAGTAGCATTGAGGAGAAGGAACAAAACCAGGTCTGTACAAATAAAAATTTAAAGAGGGAATTCTGCATCGAAATTTCGTTAATGTCACTTCAAATTGTCTTGTTCCACACCATGAGCTATGCCGCTTAAACTTAAGGTGCTGAAAATTTGCATCATTTAGAACAGAAGAGTTGGTATGTTCCTGTCGTATACAAAATATCCGAAATCGTGCGATAGTATTTAGAGAACAGGGCATTAGAACCTTCAGGACCGGGCCCTGAATGGATGCTGCCGCCAGTGTGTCCGCTGCTTCATTTAATGTTATTCCAGTGTGACCTGGCACCCAAACCAAACGGACAACACGAACGTGATTGGGCATATATGAGTAAAATTCTGATAAGCAGCGTGATGACTTTGGTACTGTCAGTGCAGTGCAAACGGATAAAGAATCAGTCAGTATAACCACCGAAGAAATATATGTTGGGAGTTTGCGTATGGCTAGAATAACAGCCATTAATTCTGCCTGAAATATTGGTATAAAATCGGGCAGTCGGAGTGAAAAAGACCAATTTAATGCTGTTGAATAGATGCCCACTCCTGCTTTCTCATCAGTAACGGAAGCGTCCGTGGCTATAACTGAACTTATCTGTAGGCTCTTAAGGTGGTCTTCCAGCAACCCATTTAAATATCTAATCGGCAATAGTTTGGCATTTTTTGGAAATATGTCATCAAATTCTATTCTTACACTAGAATTTAGTACTATTGGGAAACTTATATCCCGGATTCTTACTTCTAACGGCTCCAATAGCTTTTGCACGTAAACTATTTGTGGGCGATGCAGCCGAGACCACTCACAATAAAAAAATATGGATGGTTCACTTATAAATACATATTGGGAGCGTCTGTGTGGGGAGGCATAGATGTTAACAAATGTTTGGACAGTCAATATACGAAACCTTGTTTGTAGAGAGGGCACGTATGCTTCATGGTAAAGAATGATATTAGCTACAAACTTAGGGAGACCTAAACATAGGCGTAATGCCTCACGCTCTATAGATAGAAGAGGGCGTAATTTGTAAGTGGGTCACCCACTGAATAGCACACAACCAAACTCTAATATTGGGCGAACATACATGCAATATATCATTAGCGATGTTTTCCTACGCATTCCATATCGACCATTGCTTATTCGCCTTAACAACCCAATCGCCCGTAATCCTTTAGAAGCAATATGCTCAATATGTGAACTCCAATTCAGATTTGTCGTGTATATGATACCCAAATACTTTAATGAGTCTACCTGTGGAATATAGTCCTGGCCGTACACCAACGCAATTCGCACAGGAGAAGTCAATGGAAATGCGAGAAGGGCACTTTTGTTAACATTAAGGGACATGCGCAGGTCGTTAAGCCATACTTCAATGTCATTCAAATATGCCTGTAGAATATTATACAACGAGTGTATGTCACTAGATGCTGAAAAGAAAGCAATATCGTCTGCGTAGACGTACACTTGTACATCATTGTGAGAAGGAATAGAGCTTAATAATATATTAAATAAAATAGGTGAAAGAACCGATCCTTGAGGAACCCCCCCTTGTTTGTTTGTAGTGTTTAGAGGATAACCCACTCTGCGAACAATAAAATGTTCGTCCACTTAAAAAGTTTTGAACCCATGCAACTATATATTCGGGAACGTTAACACTTCGAAGTCTACCAATCAAGATGGCGTGCTCCACGCTGTCATACGCCTTCGCAATGTCTAAGGTTACAAGGGCGGCGTACTGCTTTTTGTGCCGAGCAAGTTTAATTCTAGCTTCCAGGTCAACATGTGCACACCATATAGAGCACCCAGGTCTAAATCCAATTTGAGATTCCCTCAATATATGATTTTGTTCTACCCATTCGTCAAGATGTCTATATATAACCCGCTCTATTAGTTTTACAAGATTCGAAGTGAGGGAAATAGGGTCTAATGTTGTCTATTGCATAACCAGCTCTCTGTTTTTTAAGTAATGGTATTATTTTAGCAACTTTCCAGTCAGGGTGTATCCAGGCATTTTTTCTATAGAAAAGTTTATGAAATTAACAATGTCGCTGGGAGACAAATCAAACATAATTTTTATCATGGCTGTAGTTATACTATCAGGACCTGGAGATGAAGCTGGCAGTGATTGTATTACTTCCGATATCTCTTCTAATGTGGTTGCCTTATATTCATTAGCTTTTGCTGTGACCGACAAAGGGTAGGGTAGCACCGACGTAAAGCGACCTTCCAATCCTTTCCCGATGGTTTCCAATGACTGCAACAATTCTGCGTGTGATAAACTAATTGATTCTATATTTATTGGTGACGGAACAATCTTTCCTAGGCGCACGTGTATAGTCATGTCTTCTTCACCACCATCTTTGTCGTCATCGCCGTCATCAGCGTCTAAAGTTACAAGTTATGTAGAAAACAGTGAGGAATTGGGAATCACCGCGATTAGCGACTTCGTGAATCATTTTTCGCTTCGGATCTTCTGCAAGGCAGAGATTCTGAAATCGACGCCGCTCCGAACAGCGACGAGGAGGCAACTGGAGACGCACACTCCGTGTTCTTTAAGAACGAAGAACCGGAAGAAACGTTGTGGACAGGACAAGTGCTCCTATTCGGGCCATAAAACAACAAACAATTTATTCAGCGCAAATGATCGGCCGTCTTAAAGGTGAAATACGTCCGCACTGCTCAGGTAGGTAGGTAAAAACTTTATTTTTCCTTTTGAAAGGAAATGAGCAAAGGGATAGATATGGGAGGAGGTTGTCACACACGGTAGTCCTCCGCAACCCTATCTGCCCGACCCAGGATGGCCGCCTGGACGCCGGGTTTAAAGCTGCGCAAGGCAGCCTCCCACTGCTCCTGATCATTGAATACTTTTCGGATGAACGGGAGAGGGGGTTGCTTAGGGTACCCGTACATGATATGGTTAAAATTTGCATTCCTTGCGGAGCAATATTTACAGGAGGAGGACGGGTGGAGAAAGGGGGCACTGCTCAGAATTCCATTCGCGTCTGCCGAGTGTTCCATTACGCCGGGCTCGCCTTCTTTCACCGACCAAGCCACAAGACTCCCCCCCCCCCCCCCACCTTCTCCCCGTACACAAACAAGCTGTTCACGCTCTGCGCGTCTTGTCCCCAGCCAGGCGTCTGCGCTGGCGCGTCTCGCCCATGTTGCTATGAAACTTCCAAGAACAGCACAGTTTCTGGGTGTTAGGGCAACGTTAAGTGCATCGCGGAGACCCGTGGAGATACGTAAATTGCATGCGCAGTCCTGCCTGGAAGCTTTTATGACCGACCGTTGCAGCTCTCAGCGACGAAGACATTCTTTTTCGCGGAACTTGAAACACCACTGTTGTATGTCACGCACAACTTTTTCTCGACATGCTGCCACGCAATGCTGCTGAGATCGTCGCTCCGAATCATCACATGCTGACGAGCACATGCGAACTCTTTCGAAGCGGCGTACGCTATTTGCCCTCGAAATAAAGTAATTTTTGCGCAACGGACGTCATTCATACTTCGCTCATGAAACTTACGCATACCAAGCTATCGTGTGAAGGCCACATCTCAGGCTGGAAATTTTAGGCCACTGCTTCTTTAAAGTACTGCGTGCACGTTTAAGCTTGGCTGGCTAAACTTCTGAACAGAGTGCTGCTTTCATTGAAAACGTTCTACACTTAAAATTGTTCAGGTAGACGACCATTCGGCAGAAAATTCACGCGAATTTTCGCCCTTCGTAAACTGAACTGCACGCGCCTGTGCTCCCTCGAATGCTTTGTCCCGTAACACCAGCGCGAATATTGCACCCCCCCCCCCCCCTCATAAAAGAAGTTTGTTCAGAAAATGCGCGATAGAATTGTGCTTCCAACTCTGCCACTTTAGCTAAAACATCGGGCTACTTTGAGGGCAAAGCTGTATAGTTACCACCGAACACACGCTAACAGTCTTTCAAGTGCGCAGCACTTTACCGGCCCGGGCTGTCATCTCCTGATGACAGCCCAGGCCGCTGGCAAAATCGCGAATAGCATAAACATTTATAGTGTAGCAAGGGGGGCGGGAAAAGGAAGTGAGCATGTCATGGAGTGTTGTGAGGGTGACGAGGAGTGAAAGGGGATAGGTAGAGGATGAAGCCAAGCATAGCCATGTATACTTAGTATAGCAAGGGGGTAGAAAATACAAGTGAGGTTGAGGGGCAGTCATATAAAGGTGAGAGGGTGGGAATATGAAAGAGGGAAAAGAGCAGGGAAGAGGGTGCCCCTGCATCCCAAATAATGGTATTCTTTCCCGGCTGCACGTTTAGAACGCCAGCGTGCGCTTGTCCTTGTGCCAGCGTCATCAAAAGGCAGGTGAACCACTGCACCGAACTCTCTTGTCATCTACTCACCCCTTCTCGCTGTCTTCTCTCTTGCTTTCTATCATCTTTACTTCCCCCTTCCCCATCCCCTAAAGGCGCTCAGCCGTGCCCTCACGACGGAAGGCAGGAAATTGCGTCTTTTAATTTTCTTCTTTCTCGAATCACACACTCTCTCTAGAGCTTTCACGTTAATGCTTGGAATGTAAAAACAGCACAAAACATCCAAAGGCATGAACCACCAACTAGCCCAACTTTCGCTTCTAGTGCTTTCACGTTAAGTCTAATGTGAAAGAGTATAATTTTTTTTGTTAGACGTTGTACGAGTCTATATAGCATTACAGCCGAGGGCATAATCGACAGAGTGCGTTTTATCAATAAAGCTTTCGCAAAAGCAGGTTTCCTTCAATGTGCCGGCCGTGTTTGTCAGCTGGTCTGGTGCGCAAGCGTTTGATCATGGTCGTAGGGGCGAAGCATACAGAACACCGATCAATCGTCCAACTACGCCATTGCAGCCTGCTTTATGGTGAGGAGGTCATACTAGCTTCGTCACCGACTCAAATAAAAAACCAGCCTATAACGCGAAACAATTCTGTTCAACGAGGGTGGCGTAATCGGGCTAGTGGTCAATCATAGTCGGAATGTTATCAGGATAGCGCAACCAAACATCGACAAAAGAAAAAAAGAAGCACACGAGACAAGCGCTGACTTTTACTGTTTAAAGTTGCCGCTTGTGTCGTCTTGTTCGTTTCTTCGTGTGTCTAAGTCTAGTGGCGCTATGTAGATAACATCTCAAATAATCTTTTCATTCTGTTGATTTTTGTGTAGTTTTCTGGGTCAGTCATGTTTAAGACGTATCGACAAAGCACCCGAAAGAAAAAAAAAAGAGAGTTCAGAGAGGTTTCCAATAGCTAATAAAGGGAGAGAATGACTGGTTGCTTTTGAATGTACATTATAAACATGCTGTATAGATACAAGGCTATGTATAGCCTTCCTGAAAACGTTGATACATTACATTAGGTCCGCAATCATAGAGCTAAATGAGTAAGTCCGAGGACATCGAATCTCCATCTCAAAAGAAAACGTGGGGCACCAAATGAGATTCCATTCGCATTACAGGTGTAACAGTGAAGTCTAAACATTGTACACAGTTTGTAAGCAACGCCGAGGGCGCACGACCTGTCTATGCTGCCGCCGAAGGCTGGATGCGGCGCAGCTTCTGCGAAAATTCCTATGACGCTTTTTGTTGACAAGAATGAGACAACCTAGGTGAACACGGTGCATTAGGATCCCAGCAGTTATTAAGGCGAAAGCTTCAGATGCTAATCAAACGGGAACTTTGACCATCGGTGGCGACCGTCCCACGGCGTCGGGAACAAGTGATGCAAAAAATCATGATGTGACGACATCCCCAGATGACATCATCATGACGTCACAAATCCCAAAAATCGGTGATCTCATCATAACGTCACGAATTTTGGCGTGACGTCATGTAACGTAACGCCACATGATACCGTTGTAGCACCCTCCTTTGGGTGGAGAACAAATCTGGAGAGCAAACCGCAGGGGAAGAAAATGAAGACTGCGCTTGGCAGTGGCACGTCAAGCCATTGCTTGTGTTCCGTGCTTCCTTTATACATCGACAGAGAAGAAAAAAATCATTTTCGCCTTCGAGTCATCTTAGCTGAATGCACAAGAGACCCCATGAGTTTTTTTAGCAAGTATCTCGTGTTTAGCCTTGAAGCCAGAACCCTCTACCCAGAAACCGTCCATATTCAAGATCAATATACTGCTGCTTCATCGGTGCACTTCCGTGGTGTATTATACAGTGCTTCAATGGTTAAAACTCAAGAAGTAATACACACCCGTCATAAAGTTATATTACCACAAAATGAAAGTTTTAGTTCATGCACTCACGAATAGTCGCACTACCGCTGGCTCGATTCCTGTTACACTCTTTATATTGAAACATACACATTTGGTTACACTTCAAAAACATCACGCTTATTGGGCGTTTATCAAGCAATTAATAAAAGTGCAACTCAGCAACGTTAAGAAGAGACAGGTAGGAATAAGGTTTGTAATATTAGTTAAGGTTGCACCTGACGGGTTTAGAACTTCCGCCAATTGCCACTGCCAAGCGCAGTCTTGTCGCCAATTGCCTTCCGATCAACTTACATATGTGTGAACCGACAGGAACTCCACCCCAAAGAATTCTTTGTAGGATGTCCTGCTTAAAGGGAGGGCACAATCAGTGGCGCTTAATATTGCGCGAGTTAACGCCTCGGCCAAATACGCCCACGGCAGCGTTCACGAATGCCTGCAGGCAGTCTTTTGAACACTCCAATACGTATGAAATGCATGCTCGCGAACTTCATGGCTGCCGTCGTAGGGTTTCTGCGTGACGTTTGAGTTGAATAGGGAAATAGAAAATAGGAAGTTTAGGAGTCCAGAATCCTAACGTCGATAGACGGTGAAACCGCAAGAACTTCTTCGTGCAACTTCTTTGTTTCTTTTATTTTGGGGTGGGAGGAGGGGACACGTGCCGGGAGGCGGGGGATAGTCTGATGCTGCATTCCAGAATTCATACATACTTTCAGTTTCGGCGAAATGCGTTGCAGTGAACTGCAAGTTTCGCTGAAATGCGTGCAATGAAGTCCGTGGGACAAATATGAACGCTCAGTGACTGTGAGCAAAACTAGTTGGTGAAAAATCGAGTGAGCCTAATAAATAACCGATCTGGAAGCTGCGCTCCTATAACTAGTAAATATTCCCTGGTGCAACGTCAGCGAAGATAAACATGTGCTGTACAGATCCTCTATTCCCTGCTTCCCCCCTCTCCCGCTCCTATCCGTTCGTCATCACAAGGAACACCTACATACTCTACATACTTATAATTCCTTTGGTGATGAAAGACGGGGAGAGATGCGGGACAGAGCACTCCGCTGCTCGCTCGCAGTACAGAGCAAGCAAAATGAGCCGTTTTCTGCTGCATACACGCCAGGCATCTTCGCGGGCCGTCTGAGCATTTCGGGCTGTTTGTTGCGGCCCCATGCGCCAGCCATAATTTTCTCCCGCAGCATTGCATCATTCGTCTGCATTCTTTGGTTGGGAGTGGCATTCCGCATATCCTATTCGACTACGCTGGAATGCACTGAGAATAATGCGCGAAAACATCGGATCTAAAAAAAACGATTGATTATCTGGTCAATACTGCCTCTAAATTTTACGTTGATTGCAAATTTATATACAGCACACGTACCACCTGAACGCCATCGCGTACTCTCCGACCATGGTCACAGGTATTACTGGTACGTAGCGTTAATTGTGCTTTGTATGGTGTCCTTCCTGTACTGTGGGGTCATCAGCAATCTTTATATTCATTTCGTGTGAATCATCCTGGAGTTCGGGGTTCAGAGAAGCGCCTACAAGAAGTAAGATTGAACTGCCACAGGACAGGTATTGAACGAACCGGATGAATAGTGACCAACTCTTCTTGCTGCATTTTAAGAGCGGAGCTGTTCAATCTGAGCGTAAGGTGTAATCCGTGGACTGGTAAAACAAGAAAGGCGATACGATGAAGCATAGCATAGCCATGTATAGGACAGTATAGCAAGGGGTTGGAAAGCGAAGTGAGGTTGACAGGGAGAGAAAGGTGGAGGCAAGAGGGTAAATAATAGCATATTCTTGTCTAGTATAGTACAGCAAGAGGGTGGGTGAGAATGGGAGATGTGAGGGTGAAGATGAGGGAAAGAGGGAGGAAGAGAGTAAAGCATAGCGTATAATGAATGAGAAAGAGAAAGGAAGAGATAAAATCAATGAGCGAGTAAGAAAAATGTAATTATAATAGTAATAAAAATATTAATTGTTCGGGTTTATCGTCCCAAAACCACCATAAGATTATGAGAGACGCCGTAGTGGAGGCCTTCGGAAATTTCGACCCCCCTAGGGTTCTTTAACACGCACATAAATCTAAGCACACGGGCCTCAAGAATGTTCGCTTCCATCGAAAATGCGACCACCACGGCCGGGATGCGACCCCGTGACCTGATGATGATATATGGTGTTTTATGGCGCAAGGGTCATTTGATGGCTAATGAGAGCCGGGTCACGGGGCAAACACATGTGGACAATGATTATGGTAAGTGGCTGTATAAGGGCCTTAAAATTCCTCGCGCTAAGGCGGCTAAAATATACAAGTAATAAAATTATCGGAGTGACATGAAACGTGTGTATTCAGAATGAATGGCGAGTGGTCGTGATAAGACTATGGTGCAGATATATGGCATCAGCACAAGTGCGTCGTCAATGTCCTTGAGTACAAGGGCCGGGAGGCAGGTGCTTTGTTTATAGTAGCCACTGCATCAGCGACCTCTGTTCAGAGGTCATGCTGCGGATTGCCTGAATATATCACATGAAAATTATGCACGTCCTTCAAAAATGCGAACAATGATGGGTGTTTGAAAAGTATCCCTACCCATGGACATTGGTGGGTGCAATGGTATTTGCTGTCGGTAGGGAAACGGAAAGTGTTGTTTTCTAAGCGCATCTCATTCTTTACATTGGATAAAAATGTGAAGCACGGTGACTGCTCCACTACATTTCTCACACATGGGTGGATCACCACCAGACAGCAGGTATGAATGTGTGCTGTGTTTGTGTCCTAATCTTAGCCTGGTAAGTGTCACTTCTGTGTGGTGTGACAGATACTGGCGGCCAGTAACCAAGGTACAGCTTGATAACGTGCAGTTTAATTTGTGTGTGCCTATCCCATGAGCTCTGCCAATAATCCCCGGGTTTTCGTTTTAGACAGGGTTTTATGTCTAGTACAGGAACGGGTATGGATGTGTTGGCAGTGTTCGCGTGGGCAGATGCCGCTAGCTGGTCCGCCAATACGTTGCCTTGGATTTCGCGGTACCCCGGCACCCATCACACTACCATGCCCAGGAATTCAAGACATTGCTTTTAGTTCGCCGTTTTTCCCACCACGTGGCGTGCAGACCTTCAACTTTCAAAACTGGCGCGATCACGCATGCCACGCGGTAGACAAAACAACAACACATAAAAAAGCAGCACGATATCGACTATCGCCACCGAGCACGACCAGTGATCGCTGACTGATAAGCGCAAGGCGTACGACGAGTGGTCGGCTCGCTGCTCGATTTCACGTGAATCAGCAGTTCTCTTGCAATGAATGCGCGCACACAAGTCACTTGGCTGTTTTTGCAAAACGTTTCTTTCGAAAGGACGTGCTGCCCTTCCAGTCATCTTTTTCAATATATTTCGTCCGATCTTATAGTCGTCGGCCCCCCACGGGCTTCTTGAAGAAAGTCGTCCTTCCGTCGCTGCCGTTTTCGTAATCGAAAAAAGCTAATTTCAAAAAAATAAGGCCAGCCCATGAGATGGTGACGACGGTGTGAGAATATATGCAGAGGCAGACTTGACGTCCCTGATATTTGTTCACGTCACCTTACAATTGATTTTTTTTTTGTGTGTGCTATAGCGTGAAGGCAACAGGCCGTGCCATATCCACTGCCACTGACAACCTTTTTAAGATCTCAAAAAGGAGCAGAAATAAAGGCCGAAATTGATTACAGGGACGATATTTCTCAGTGGTTTTCTGAATTTAAGCATTATAAATGAGACGCTTTAATTTAAACAACCTTTTTAATTTTCTAGAGCGCATAATGAAAAAAACGGCTGAAATAATGTATTTCATCTTTTAACTGAATAAGGCGCACAAACAGGCATTGACACTAGAAGAAATCCCTCCGTCATTGGAATCGGTATAACACGAAAGTGAAACGTGTCCTTACGGAAGTAGTTGAATGTTGACTGTACATTGATATAAAACAGCTTGCACGACATCTATTAGTGTTTTGACAGTTAGGGCAGCGTTTAACGTGGATGCATCCACGTTGACGCTTGGTGGTACATTTGTATCCGGACGATCAATGATTAAACAGACCCTTGTGGTCGTAGATGCTTGTGTTAGCTGTACAAAAGCATTGAAGGACTCTGGCTGTACGGTTAGAGCGGAATTAGAGAAAGCGGTGTGACAGCCAGAACAGCGTCACTGATTGGACGCCGAACTTGGGCTAAGGTCGCCTACTCGCGGCATGTTAGAGTTATTGAAAACGCTGGCCGACCAGATGAAAACGCAACGCGCGTCGTGTCTTCTCCGTTGGCCGGCTGCAATTTTTCGCGGGACGAGCTAGGAACGCGGAGTTACAGCCACGCCAAGCACTCGCGTGTCGCAGAGCTTTTTTCGGTATGGATTGATGCTATGAGCGACGCCGAAGCTGGGGCGTAACGTCGCCACCTGGCAAAGTGTTAATGCATCGACAAAATTGCACTTTTCCTATTCGAAACGCGACGAAGGGGACGAACGCGTAGAAACGACGCTTTGAAAGAACTAATCGTGCATTTCACGGTCATAATGCATTACTTCACTTTACCAAGAACACTGTGACAGTATAGTGGTAGATATAAAAGGTTTTTTAAGTCTTCAGAGTATGTGACTGTGGCGCAGTGGATAGCGTGCCCGGCATCTCTCGTAGCGGACCAAGAGGTCGTAGGTTTGACTCCGGTTGACGGAACATTTTTCTTTGTCTTATGATCACGCATATTTTTTCGACGTCATTTCCGTGACGGAAATGCGTCACTGAAATCTTGGTGGACCCCGGCATCAAACACTTTCGTGTTAAAAAACGTACACAACACAGGCGCCACTCGCAACTGTAGTTTATTGTAAAGAAATGCATATACATATATATCACTTCTGTCACCTGATCTGGCAAGTGAAACAGCAAAAAAAAGAAAGAATATACACATCGGGGCTATAAAACACGTGCCTCATATCAGACTATAAGAGTGCTCATGAGATATGAAAATTCGTTGTCTTTTAGAGTGATGGAGGGTGCGCTTACACATTTTTTCCCACTTCTGCAAATGTGGAACGCCTCTATCAGCTCTCTGGTGGTGCGTGTTTAGATAAAATAGTAGCATCACAAAAAAGTGGTTGCGACCGCACGAGCTGCAATGTTGGGGCATGTGTGAACTATCTTTTGTATCCAACGATCTTCTGTGTTGCTGAAACCTGGTATTGAGACATCTTCCTGTTTGGCCTACGCAAATGCGGCCACAGGACAATGGTACGAAATACACAACACCTGTTTCCATGTTTCCCACTTTACATACGACTGCCTGTGATTTCCGCCACATCCCCGTCATTTCTGACCTTTTGCGTTTTGCGATAGTATCCTATCTATTCAGCTACATAACTTGTTTAACTTGTTTGGGGCCGCAAATACTACCCCGATGTCATATCTATTCGCAACGTTTTTTAAGCCATGTGACAGCCTGTGTATGTAGGGGATCATAGAGGGCTTCTAACAGGTTCCTTTATTTTATCAACTGCTTGGTCTTCGGGATTTTATTGCTTTTAGTAGCTTCTGCGCAACCTTGCGTAGGACGGGCTGAGCGAAGCCAGCTGTGCTCAATCTTTCAAGTTGATCTGAGAAACTTTCTGCTGTTTTTATCAGAGCACGATTTTTAATGGCGCAACTCAGGGAAGACATCGCAATTCCCATCTTAATGATTTTCGAATGCCCTGAGGTAAAGTTTAGTTAGGGCTTTTTATGAGCGTGGCATGTATGCCAAGCATATGTGGTAAGGTTCACGATAAATTTTAAATCTTGAAATTGAATTTCGTCATCCTTCGTAAGTTCAACTGTAAAGTCCACATCCAATTGGTTAAACACTGTCAAAACTTCATTCACACTGTTATCAAAGGGATCTGGCCTGATGAACACCAGAAAATCATCAACGTACCGAACAATTTTAGTGACTAAGCTTTGCGCCACTTGAATGTCAAACCTTCCGAGAAAAAGGTTGCTCAGGATAGAGGCAACTCTGGAACCTATGCCGACTCCTGTGTTAGGAAGATAAAACTGATCATTCCATTCAACAAAAGTTCACTTTAAATAAAACGACAGGATTTATAAAAAAGTGCCAAATGACACTCCACATTTTCTCGTAAACCTTTGCTCGTCATTGTCGTCCGTAATACGCAACGTAACACTCTTTACAAGTTCATCAAAGGGCGTCGAATAAGACAGTACTGTATATCCACACTGAAAAAACTTGCAGTGACTGGGGTTGGACACTTTAAGAAAGCTGACGAGTTGATATGAATTAGATATGCTGAACGGGTCACAGAGAGACAGTTCCTGTAGACGTCCTTGCAGAAAGGTACGCATTTCTCGCTACCAGGTGCCTCGTTCGGTGACCCGCGACCGTGTTCGGCAACCTCGTTCGGCTTCTCCGTGAACGGCTGTTCTGGAGCAGCGGTGCCAGAGCGGGCGCGAGGGGAACTAGGCCCTAGACGCCGTTTCGGCGCCACGCAACCGGCCGCATAGGTGCTTAGCCGTGTCCCCGATAAGAGACAAAGAAAGAAGCGCCGTCTCTTTCATCTTCTCTAATAAATAGCCGCTTATATATGACACATGCTCCACCTTTATTATGTAGCGGCTGTGCTATGTGGGAGCGTCACACACCCTGCCTAAAGCTGCCGCGGCGCCACAGTTCCACAGAGGGCAGCGTTCGCGTGTCGGAACATTTGCACGTTGCGACACTAGCTGGTGTTGTGGTGCTTTCTGTGCATCTATTGTGTGTTAACCGTAGCAACAAGCAAGTAAAGCGAGTGTTGCGTATGTTTCGAAAGCTAAAATATCGAGAATTCGCGAGCAGGACCACAGTGGCAGCAGCTCTCACATGCCCTCTCCAATGGCCCTCTCATGCAAAGTTACGCCTATAGCAGCGGGCGCTGGCTCTATATAAAACTTAGGCAGGATTTGCGTGAACTGAAAAGTATTCACGGACTCTAGAATTATCCACACGTTCGGAACGCGCGGACTCAGCAGTGTCGTAGCCGCAATCATGTTCCAAAGTGTCTTCATGGAAGTGCTGTGAAAGGTGCCTGGCTGTGTACAGATGCCTCATTTATATGCCGCATTTCCGCAGTGTTATTGCGGTGTGGCACAGCGTGGCGTTAATGTTAACCGTAGTAACATCGAAATTATTGGGGCTAATGGTCCACGTTATATCTCACAAGGTTATTCATCGCGTCGCATTGACCTTGAGCCGCCGGAGCTCGAGACGCGGGAACTGAGCATGGTAGGTGTGAAGTAACTCCATGTGATCCGCTGCGGAGAGGTGTCCTAACTGCGCTCGCTCGGAGAATCGGCGCTGCGGCACCACGTGACAAGGCGAATCTTTAATAAAATAGTGTGGAGAGGGAGAAAAAGCTTATTTAGGCCTAAAGGATCGTCCTCGCTGGGTGGAGAGCTTAGATCAGGGCCCCATTCAGTGGCGTAGCCAGGGGGTGGCACACCGGGCACGTGACCCCCCCCCCCCCCCCCCCCTCGAATTTTTTTTTCGCCATGGCATGCAGAGCGAAAATTGAGCATTTCAAGGAGGTGCCCCACCCGAAATCAAGAAGCTCCCCCCCCCTCCCCCCCCGAAAAAAATTTTTAGCTACGCCCCTGGCCCCATTGGCTCGCGCCACACCACGTGCCCACTGGATCAGCCGGCGCTGCTCCTGCGGCTCTGAACTGGTCAGCGAAGTCTTCCCGGAGGAATGTGAGGGTGAAGGAATAGGGCGGTAGCCCGGATGGTTGTGGACATTCCCAGGTGCAGTGATACACGGTGGGCTTCGCTCCACAATAGGGGCAGTATGAGGGATATTGCTTGGGGTGGAAGAGAGGAAGGATGTAAAGGCAGGGGAATGAATTAGTCAAGCTGCCGCCAGGCAACAGCATCGTCTCGATTGAGTGATTTGAGTGGTGGTGGGAAGTACGTACGGCTTTGTCGGTAATGTTGTAGCGTTTCAGTGTAGTTTAGGGGTTCTGTTGGTGCGTCGTCTGGGTTGGACAGCTCTTCCGATGGCGCCCGGTTTGTGAGCTCTCGAGCTACCGCATTAGCGCGTTCATTGCCATGGAGAGAGGCGTGTCCAGGTGTCCAGACGATACGCACCCTCTGTGTAACAAAGTGGGGTGTATTGGTGTCAGGATACGGTGTGTGTAAGGTGTGACCATTCCTTTCGTTATGTTCCGACAGGCAGTTTGTGAATCAGTAACCACGGTGATTGGTTCGTTCGGTGCTGGTATTTGTGAAGCGTGTATGATAGCAAGGGCGATAGCAGCCTCCTCTACCGTGCCGCTGTCAACGGTTTTAAGCGTAGCCGATACCGTTACAGAATCGGTATTGTCCACTACGACCAGACACATGGCTCGTTTCTGTGGATATCGGGCCGACGTCAGTATAAAGGACTGGTGCGTTAGATGTGCCATCGCTTACGACTCGCATTAGAGCTTGAACTCTTGCCCGCCTCCGGCCTTTATGTCGATCAGGGTGCATATTGCGAGGTATGGGGGGCTACTTGAATTCTTCTCCGAATGTCAAGTGAAAGATGTTTCGGTTCTTGTTGTGGTTTCTTTGGCACGCTGTATCCCAACCGAGAGAGGATGAGACAACCCTGTCCACTGGAGGCGTTCAATTTGGCTGTTACGATGTCCTTAAATTAGTTCACGTATGGTATTGTGAACCCCAAGTCGTAGAAGGAGCTGCCTTGTTGCGTAATGGGGCAGTCCCAGAGCAGCCTTTCCGTGCGGAGAAGAGTGTCCATCCGGTTTGTCTCGGTTTGACTAAGGTTGTGGCAGGGGAGGTGGTAGGTCAATCTGCTTATGATGAGGGCTTGCACCAATCGGAGAGTATCTTTTTCGAGAAGTCCATGTCGGTGGTTGGTAATACGCTTAATCATATGAGTTACTTGGGCGATTTGTTTGCGCAGTAGTTGGATGGTATAAGCGGTCTTGCCGTTGTGCTGTATATGAATGACTAATATGCGGGGTCTGCAACTGTGATCACTTCTGGCTTCTTGCGCCGCGTTCGCTCCCGTACGGAGTGGCATCCCCTCAAGGCGCAATTTGTCTATTCAGAGTGTAATGAAATATTCGATGTATAAGAGCACAGTAGACGGTCCAGAAACGATAACCAGTCATTTTTCTTGGTTGGGAGGGGGACGAGAAACAGGGGTGCCAACATGCTGCCCTACAACACACACAGGCTGCTCGGTGCCGTCAGCGATCTCGGCTTTAACGCACAATGAACTTGAATGCGGCTCGTGTCTATTTCTGGCGGTACCGCCAGGAGGCACCTTTCGTGAGCTCTTGCAAAAGCGCCGCACTGTAGTGTTCGCTTAAATTCTTCCACTGGCGTTGGCCTTGGCTTAGTTTGTAGGTCAAACTCACGCATGCAGATGTTTTCTGGTTTTTAACCAGCATAAGTTGTAATAGTGCTATGCCAGCCACTGCTGCGCTGGCACGGAGTGCTAGCAAAAGCTCCTTAAACAAAGCCACAGCGGAGGAGCTGCCGGCACCTTGTATGTCTCAAACCTTTGCATGTTGAACAGTGTCCCGATCCAGTGGCCGAAGCATTGACCCCTATTGCCTTGAGGTGAGAGGACTCTAGTGAAGGAACGCTCTCGATCGGCTGCTCTCTTGGCCCTGGCGACGAGTTGTCGGCTAGTCTTCCCGTGATAAAGGCGAACTTGGCATCACATGCTTCGGCTAGGTGGATCTCGTTTGCTTGTATTGCTGGGACACTTCGCCGAGCCATTTGATTAGGATTCGTAATTTACACTGAGCAACGCAACACAAGGGCGACAGAAGCACACAGCGCTGTGGATGTGCTTCTGAGTCATGTTGCGGATCTCAGTCAATCACGTTCCTCTATAGCATGTAAATTGCATTGCTAGCTTCAAATCCGTCTCCTGCTGCATTTTGTGGTTTGCATGCCACAGGCATACCAGCGGAGTGTGTGCCAGAGTGCCGGATACGTTCCAAAGCGAACAGTTGCAGCTGTGGATCGTCGGGGTAGAGGCGGCGTACTAACGTTCCGTGAGTTTCTGCGTTGCTTTGTAGGCGTCTGAATATCACGTCTTCTTTCGCCGCTTTTGAGTACAGTGGAGGATCCACTTGGCGCTACAGTCTGTAGTGTAGTATCCACGAATAAGTGGTGGGTACGGCCTCGTTCTACTGTTGCGTGTATAGTGTGGGGCAAAGGGAGATCACCTGCCATGGTTTCGGGCAGAAGCGGGGGGCCGATCGGCTTCCTGCCTCGTCTCCTCTATGGGAGCGGAGTGCTTCGTCGATTTAGTTACCAGGCTACTAGCGTTCTGGCAAGTACGGTACGCGAATAGATGCTTTATCAGGTAGGCCTAATAGTGATCTGATGGTACTCTAGCGTAGTACGCGAAAAAGTGCTTGAAACGATCGCTCCTGCGAAGTATACTGGTTCTGCGACACGGTGCGCGGAAAAATAAATGCTAAAACAACTCCTGCGAAGCCGTCATCGACACCGTGGCACTCTGTGCGGATACAACGCTAAATGAGCCGCCTACGCTGTGGCACGAAATGCGCAAAACAGGCTCGAACAGATAGCTCCTGCAGAGGAGCAACCGATGCTGTGCGATGGTACTCAGGAAAAAAACGCTAAAAGAGCTCCTCTGAAGGAACCGCCGATGCGGTAGCATAGTACACGAAACCCACGCTAAAATTACTCCTGCCGAGGAGCCGTGGGCGCTGCGGCATGGTGTGCGTGAAACACGCTAAAACACAGCTCATGCGGAGGAGCAACCGACGCTGTGTCACGGTCAGCAGAAAAAACGCCAGAAGAGCTCCGGCGGGGGGAGCCGCGCATGCGGTAGCATAGTACACGAAAAACACGCCATAACTCCTGTCGAGGAGCCGCGGGCGCTGCGACAAGCTCCTGCGGAGGAGCAACTGACGCTTCGGCATGGTACGCAGAAAAAAACACCAAAAAAGCTCCTGCGAAGGAGTCGCGGACGCTGCGACATCGCACAAAAAAACTCCTGCCGAGGAGCCTTGGACACAGTGGCACGGCATGCGCAAATCACGCTACAACAGATAGCTCCTGCGTAGGGCTAACCCACACTGTGCGGGTACGCAAAAAAAGAGGGAAAAAAAGCTAGACGAGCTTGTGCAAGGAGCCACTGATGCGGTAACATAGATGAAAAACACGCTATAAAATAACTCCTACTGAGAAGCCATGGGCACTGCGGCATGGCATGCGCAAAACACGCTAAAACACATAGCTCCGGCGGAGGAGCAACCAACGCTGTGGCACGGTACGCAGAAAAAGTGCTAAAAGAGCTCCTGCGAAGAAGCCGCGGATACTGCGACATAGTACACGAAAAACACCCTGAAGTAACTCCTGCATGCCGAGGAGCCGTGGGTCCTGCGGCACGGTACGCGCGAAGCACGCAAGAACATAGCTCCTACGGAGGAGTCGTCGACTCTGTGGCACGACACATGAAAAAACCAGAAGGCAGTCACATATGATGGTAGAAATAGCTCTTTAATGATCCAAACGTCCAGGAAACAACCAAATACCACTTACCCACATAATGCTAGGAAACTTCTGAAGGATTTGCCACTGCGATGGTGCATTTAGGTCCGGTCGAACAACGGTTGGAAGCAACAATATAAGAGAACTTGTTGCTCGTGTACTTAATTTAGGACACCGTAACGCGCAATGTAATAGAAAACGGGAGACAGCATGCACCGTACACCACGGACGGTGCATTGAACTGCTATATTTGGCCCACATGAAACAAGAACAAGCGTTCGTTTACAAAAACCGGGCGCGCAAAAGGTTCATCAAGACAAAAAAAATGTTATATAGTTGCAACTTGATTCGAAAACCCTTTCGCACCTTTTGTAAACGAACGTTTGTTCTGGTTCTTGCGTGGGCCAATCATAAATCAGTTGCGAATGTAGCGCCGATTGTGTCTGGTACTGTCTTCCGCTTTCTGTTTGTGAATCGCAAGCTCCGAGAGCTCCTTCAAGCTGCAGATTTATCACAAAGACCATTTTAAATGTGCGCGAAACAAAGACGGCAGCAGATGACAAGCG